>CM050165.1:362921399-363141399 GCA_027410445.1 Discoglossus pictus
AACACAACCTCACTAATGACTTATATAATTAATACCAAATATGCAGTAGATAGAAATTTTGCATAATATTAAGGCTGACAACCACACAACAAATATTCTTTTAGCAAGTGGTAATGTTTTGCCAAGTTAATATGTAGACGCGAATGTAAAAAAGAAAATACTGAGCTTTAACTTCTGAATATGGCTGTGGCTCATGAAAAATTATAATAATTATAAAAAGATTATAATTATCATAATAATAATCAGGATTAAGTAAAATGTATTTAGAACCTCATAAAAGTACATGGCAATGTAATGTTCCATTAGCCTGAAATTCCATTTCCAAAAGAAACACACTGTGGCTTAAATTACTCATAGTGGGAACATTATGACCTTGGGCAAGATGTGCATGTATTTGTTTACACAGATATTTGTTCCAAATATTTCAGTTTTTGGAGGAATGATTCTGGGATTAATTAACAATTTACTATGAGTCAAATGGAATTCAATAGAAAAAAAAAAACTTGCCTAAAATTCTAGATATTTGATCATTTATTTTTCATTATGTTTTTGGCAGAGAATAAAGAGATAATTGTGCCAACTGTACCATTATACCATGGTGAATTGCACCTTTATCTATTGTGTTTATTCTGTTACATATTTAGTAAAATCAACTCAGAAATAGGTAATTGCATATTATTTTTATTTTGTAAAATATGATAGGTTTGTTCGCCAAAAGGTGTTCAAATAAAAATTTAAAGGGACATGGAACACAACAGATCATATTTTAAACTTTACAAAAAGGAAATGTAGGGGGTACTTTTTAGTCTGTAGATCTCATTGGCTGGCATAGGGCAAGTCCCCAAGAGCAGTTCCCAGCCTCCCCATCACACTGGAAGGAGAGGGTCTGAGATCTAAGATTGCAGATGATCCTGGAGGACGTGGGAGACGAGTAACCACCAGGTCCCACACTCTGACAAAAGAGAGTTACAAATGAAATGCAAAATCTACAGCAACAGAAAGAAAATCAAAGTAATGCGAGTGATAATGAAATGGGGCTCTCAGTAAGCCAGGCCCAAAATTTGTCACCAGAAAGAGAAAATAAGTATGAAACTGCTACAAAAAGTTAAGTAATGGACAAGAAAAAGGAAACCAAAAGCAAAAGATACACATGCATGAGACGAGAAGAATTGGGGTCTCAAGTGTTACCAATACTGGGAAAACTCTAGTACAGAGGAACAAACAGACCCACAGTGCGTCTCACAGCCTAGGACTGTGCTGAAAGAAAACCCAGAAAGCAGCAAAAACACTGAAGCAGCAGCAAGTTCTGGTGCACAGGTGGATGGGAGAGCTAATCAGAACTTCCCTGCAGGTCAGTGGTTTCCTGAAGCCCAGCAAGCAATCAGCTTGAGCTCACCTGCAACTGGGAGTCAGGCCCTGCAAGCCATGCAGGAAGCAGAAGGGAGCAGCCTGTCCCTGAGAGTGTGGAGCAAACGCAAGTGGAAATGGCTTAGGTTACAGAAAATGCTGAAGCTTTGGAGGCCTTTGAAGCAGAAAGTGATCCTTATATTGGAGAGACTCCCCCCAACTCTGAACCATCAGGCAGATTAGATGAACTATCCCAGCCCCAGCAGTCTGCATGGAGTTCCAAGCACAAAGGCACAGCTTTTAATACTTTGTTTGCTGATATTAGGTAGTGTAGAAATGTGGTGAGACTCCATTATTGTGGGCAGGAAGACATACCAGACAGAGCTGCTGTAGGGAAATACTTGCTTAAAGTATCTCTTGGTTTCCAGCCTAATGAGGTATATACTCTGTTACATGCTCCTAACAGCAGTAGTTATGAGATATGTTTTAAAACCCCAGAAGGACTGGAGAAAATCTGGTACTGATATAAGGAAGCCAAACATAACCCAGAATGGGAATGTTTCAGAGCCTTTCAGGTGTCTCGCCCCAGAACTGTTGATGTTTTTATAACTTTTGACATTGAAACCAGGGCCACAAGAAGATATATATTACTGGCTACAGGGGCAGTGCACAGTGAAAAGTGGCCCAGAGAGATGTATAGAAGGGTTCTGGAATGGAGGCTACACATTTAAAGTAAATCTGTGGTACAGAAATAATGTGGCCTGTCACCACCCACACTGTGTGTATATTGGTAGAGATCGTGGGAGGTGTTTCTACAGGGGACAAAAATAGTGCTTCAAATGTGATTCCACCAGACACCAGAGTTCTGCTTGTGATAAAATATGATGTTCTCAGTGTGGTAAAACAGGACATCACAGCTCTGAATGTAACAAAGAAATTGTGTGTAATCTCTGCTGTGAAGGTGGACATTCTTTTAGGGATTGCCCTGAAGCAGAGCACAATTTTATTATTATCATTATTATTATTATCGTTTATTTGTAACGAGCCAATATATTCTGTAGCGCTATGCATAAGTTAAGTAACAGGCAATGACAAGTTCAAGATTCACACATTGCAATGAATGGAGGGCCCTGTTTTTGAGCTTGTCCATAGGCTTTCCCTAAATCACCTTGCAGGATTGAAACTCGCAGACTTACAATCTAAAGGTTGAAGTTTGTATGTGGTACAGTAGAGAGAGAGTAGTGCTCAGCATGTTAGGGAGGAAGGTTATAGGCTACTTTAAAGAGGTGCATTTGTATTGAATTTTTTAAAGATTTAAGCCAGGAGTACAGTCTGGTGAAGCAAGGCAAGGAGTTCCAGAGAATAGGGGCAGCACAAGAAAAGTACTGGAGGCGGGAGTGAGAGGAGGTGACAAGAGTGGTAGAAAGAAGAAGGTCATTAGCAGAACAAAGAGGGTGCATGTGGGAGTATTTGGAGATGAGAGCAGAGATGTATGGGAGTGCGCTGTTGTTGAGGGCTTTATAAGTTAGGGTCAAGTTTTAAATTTTATTCTGGAGGCTAAGTGAAGCCAGTAAAGTGATTGACAAAGAGGAGCTGCCGACACTGAACGATCTGTGGGGAGAGGCGAGTGATGGGCAGGCCAACAAGGAGCGAGTTGCAATAGTCAAGACGAGAAATGATGAGAGAGTGTATTAATCTTAGCAGTGTCTTGTGAAAGGTAATGGCGTATTTTGGATATGTTTTTTAGATGGAGAAGACAGGATTTGGTTAGAGACTGTATGTGTGCGATAAAAGAGAGGGCAGGGTCCAGTCGAACCCCAAGACAGCGGGCTTGGGAGGTGGGAGTGATGATGGCATTCTTGACAGAGAGAGAGAGATGTGAGGAATTGGAGCTGTAGTAGAAGGTGGGAAGATTAAGAGTTCAGTCTTAGACATGTTGAGTTTTAGATGGTGGGCGAACATCCAAGAGGATATACTATAGAGGTAGTTGGAGACGTGTGCGAGAAGAGAGGGGGATAGATCTGGTGCTGAGAGGTAGATTTGGGTGTCATCTGCATAGAGATGGTACTGGAACCCAAATTAGTTTTTAGGGTACCAAGTGAGGATGTGTAGATGGAGAAGAGGAGGGGGCCTAGGACTGAACCTTGGGTACGCCAATAGACAGGGGGTGAGGAGAAGAAGATGTGCAGGAGAAGAAGACGCTAAATGATCGTTCTTGGAGGTATGATGAGAACCACGAGTTCTGAACTCAAATCATTTTGATTTTTCTTTTTTGCAGAATACAAGCTTGTTTACTACAAATGATGTATATATCTATAGGAAAGACTGGATATGGGGTGCATCCTTCTGTTCTTTTGGACCTGGTAAAAGTGATGGGGTTGGAATTTATATTTAAAAGCAAGTGTATCATATCCAGTAAAATTGGAGACATAATGCCAGGAAGGTGTATCTTGTTAGATGCAAGTATTGGGGACATTAATTACAGATTTATTAACATTTATGACCCTCAATCTAGAGCTGAAAGAAAATACTTATTTTCTTTAGTAAGGCCATGTCTTCACACTACAAGAATAATAGTATTTGGAGGTGACTTCAAATGTGTATACTATGTTCAAGACAAGGGTAGACAAAGGGATCATATTCTGTATGATTCACATCTTTTGAATACTATGTGCACTGAAGCTTAATTAGTGGATGTGTTAAAATCCCCAAACCCTAATATTCCTGGTTACACCTATATAAAAAGTGATGCTAAAATCCGAATAGACAAAATCTATGTGAAAAAACAAACTATATTTAGTGATGTTTATGTGAGACCTGTAGACTTTTCATATCATGCTCTTGTTGGTGTCACCCTAAGTATTGAGTCAGTCTTATCTGGGCCAGGATACTGCAAATGTAATTCAAATATTCTCAAATATGACAGGATGGTCTCTATGTTTAAAAGTTTGACAGAGACAAAACAAGGAATGAAGAAATGTAAACTGTTCACCTAATATTTTTGAGCAATGTAATGAAAGGAAGCAGACAAGAGTAATGACAGAAGTATGGGCTGAAAGTCAACAAACTATTACACACCCTAAGAAAATATTTGATTTCGCAAACTCCTTTTACAAGGAATTGTTTAATGGGAAAAACATAAATATTGTATCAGTTTATTAGTAAATTACTGAGCCCAATCCAATGTGAAGTATATAATGTTTTACTGAATGAAACAGGATTATAATCTTCACAGTCTCAGTCATTACTGGCAATTATGTTCAAAAAGGGTGGTAGAAGAGACATAAAAAATGTGTGCCCAATTGCTTTACTTAACACAGATTATAAAATCCTTGCTAAGATTCTGTGTGATTGGTCATTGATAAGTCCTGACCAGTCCTGTGGTATACAGGGAACACAGATTGCAAAATCCCTCATTACAGTGAGAGAGACTTTTGAGCAACCAAAACATGGATATAGGGTGAGTTTAGATCAGGAAAAAGCTTTTGATCGAGTTAATCATTTGTATCTCTTCTCAGTGTTAGAAAAATATGGAATATCAGAGAAATTTGTGTCCTGGCTTAAAGTTCTCTATAGAAATACAAAAGGGAGATTAATTATTAATGGATGGATTGGAGCAAGTTTTACCATAAGATCAGGTGTCCCTTTACTCCTCTATTGTATGTTTTTTCTATTGATCCATTTCTAAGGATGAATGAGACCAATAAAAATATCCAGCAATCTCCAATAATCCATAAAAAGTGTATTGCTTATGCTGATTATTTATTAGCTTTTGTGAAATCTAGAAATTCATATGATCATTTACTATGGGAGTATGGAAATTTTTTCGAGATCTCAAATTCCTTGCCTTGCTTAATTGATCACGTCCAAGCTTTGAAATGCTCCATACGATTGCATGGTTTACGGTTTCGGCTTTCTGCCTTTTAAATTGTGGGCTTGTTCAATTGAATTGTTCTGTAATTGTAGCAAATTTCAAACCTGCAACGCAATCTGTGGGCTTGCAATTGAATAAGGCTCTTAGATTTTGGAGATTTATGTATTTTTATATAGTTATACATTCTATCCCCTTCTGGATTGCTACCTTGGTGAAGGGACTTGTATACCTCAATGAAGCTGTGAGCTACACCATGTAGGGTCACACAAGATAGGCAAGTCATAGCAGAAAGGTCAAACAAATCATGATCCACTGGAGAAGGTACTGGCAACCAACTCCAGTATTTTTGCCAAGAAAACCATATGGATAAGAACAGCCAGTAACACAGACAGATGTGCCTGGCGTGCTGGGTTTCACGCGGTCACAGAAAGTCAGACATGACTGAAGGACTGAACATCAACAATACATTCTATATGCCTCTAATCTGAACATAGTTTGATGAGGTGCAGTATAAGATGTGAACCATATGGAAGGTTATGTGACCTCAAATCTTTTTTTAGGATTCATACGCATGTGTGGTATTGCTAGGAGGGTGTAGTTTGCAATTTCTTCTGCTTTCCGAAGTCTAATAATGGAACACCCCCTGGGAAGTCCTAGCATGAAGGCGCTATAATTAACATTGAGGGGTTGTGAACAGTGTCATTAAAATAATAAAATATTCATCCTATTTGCAAAGTTATCTAGAGTTTAGAGCCGTTTCCATTCATAATCAGTATGGATACATTTGCATCTAAAATGTATGCAAATGGATGCAGTTGAAGAGCAAAGATAGTCAAATTTTGAATGCATCTCATAAATGGGACTTTCAGAAAATTAGCAAATTTGGTCGAACTGGGGCCTTTGAGATTACCAGAATAAAAGCTCAATATCCGACTAGAAAATAATTGCTGCATCTCTGAACTGTACCTTAAAGTGATGGCTTATATTTTCTATCATGTAATTAAAAGAGAATGTATTAAAACATTTCTGAGTTATTTTCTTTAACAAATGAGCAAGTTTGAAGGCTGTGTTTTTTTATTTTATTTTTTATTCTAAACCATTTTGATCTGTTATCAAGTGTACTTTTTTAAAAGAGCATATTGTAAATATATGATTACAATGACTATTTTCACAAGGTTAATTCCAGATGTTAAAATATAAAAGGAATTATCCTCTACCTTTGCTTGTAGGAGCAAACACATGTATTATACAAATATAAGTGTTCCCATAAGCTTGATATGTCAGAAGTGAAAAACAGAAATAAAAATGCTGCAAAACAGCATTTTATAATAAGAATTTAATTGTGAGAAGAACAATTAAGAAATTTAACCTTAACCTTTTGTATGTGTTATGTTTTTTGAATAATTCATTAATAAATTAACAATGCATGCAATATGACCTCTGCATTTTGAGGGAATTTTACAAAGCTGTGGAAGAACACTTCAGGCAAGGATTACAGATTTTTTTAAGCATTCACTCCTGTAGCAAAATAAAAAACATCAATATACATATACAGAATGTACATATAATGCAAAATAGTATGCAGTGGTGGACTTAGCTCTAGGGGTATGTTTGTGTCATTCAGTTGTGTCCGACTCTTCATGACCTCATAGACCTCAACACACCATGCCGATCCCCTTGCTATTCATGACAGAGATACTGGAGTGGGTTGCCAGTTCCTTCTGCAGTTAGCCACAGCATAGCTCCTGGGATTCCTAGGTGGTCTCCCATCCAAGTACCGATCAGACCCAACCCTCCTTTGCTTCAGGGTGGTGTGACCTCTTGGATCCCTGACTGGAATCAATTTCAGGTCATAGTGGTGAAAGTACAGAATCCTAACCACTGGGGGCTAAACTATTTTTTTAACCCTATCCCATTCACTAATAAACTGATTCCTTATTTACCTCAGGGGGTAGTTAGTAAAAGCAGGCCCCTACCTGTAATATACCCATGTGCTTTGCACTTATTGCATCTGCATTAGCTCCACCCCTGATTGTTTTATGTCTTAAAAAATAATCACCATAGCCCAAGCATTTCCTTCTTTTAAATTAAATACATTTTAAACACTAGAAAAAATGGACTGTATGAACAGTAAAGGACTACTGCAGTTTAAGAAAAAAATACTTGTTTGTCTTATATGTACAAAACTAACAATATTAGCATCTATGTAAGCCATGGACATAAAGCATTTTTTGTGAAAATCTGAATTTTTGAAGACTTTGTTTATTAGTATAATAATACATATTTTTTTTTTACATCCCTTCCTGGCAGTCAGTGAAGAGAGGAAAGGGGAATGAGGGAACAGAGAGCCAATGTAAAGACTATAGGATGAAATTGAAATATACACAAGACCTATTCCCTCTCACTGGCACAAATGTAGACCCCTTGCATCATCCACTGCAACAATGTAAACTGGCTTCTCTTACCCACAACTTCCACCAATGTACCATAGACTCCTCCATGGTTCTTCAGAGGCCCACATTACATTTTTCAGACCTAATAATGCTGTGTCAGAGTTCAAAAAAAAAAAAAAAAATTCATTGTGTTGTGGTCATTTAAGTGGTCAATAGTGTAGACAAATTATAATAAATTGAGCACCTAAGGTATTGATTTATCCACCTCTGGCCTGACTTGTTACCTACCACAAAAGGACAGCGACTCAGAGCCCTATTCATCTGAGCACTCGTAAGTTACTGGAGGCGTAAGTTAATTTGCTATTCAATTGTCTTTTTGCAGGCTCCACATGTTTTAGTGGTTATGGCCTTGAAAACCTTGCGGTTGTTAAACCTGGAACTTACAACCTCCCGAGGCCTTCGATCTTTCCTGTCTGCAAGAGTTACGATAGCAAAAATTGCAAATCGCTATTCATTTGCTACAATTCCCCAAACCCGCAAATATTTTAACACCCGGAAATGGCAAATGTAGGAGAAAATCCTACAAGTACTAGAGAGGACCTGCAAGGGGTTTTAACACCTGTCTGTAGCACTGTAAATACAAATAAAAAATTACTACTGCACTGAAAGGCATTAGAATTAATTGCACAACAGTCTCGCAAATTGATGAGTCAAAAAAAATGATCAATGAGTTACTACATATCAGGACACCCATGTGGACTAGAGTAGTATTGGCATTAATTTTTATTATTTTGTATTTTGAGGGTTTGCAATTCCCATCGCATATCGGACCCCCGAACCTAATTGATTGACATGTAACCTCCATGTTTAACTGCTGTAATAATAACAGTCTCATTTTCTATTGGCTGTTTCGAAATTGGTGGTTACGGCCTTGCTTAATTGATCATTTTTCCACCCTGAACTACTACGCACGAGTGCATGGTTTAAGGGTTCGGTGTTAAGCCTGTAACTTGCGGGCTTGTTCAATTGAATAGCACTGGAATCTGTGATGAACGGGAGCCCGCAGCATACCCGCAGACATACGGCCTGTATCCCGAGAGATGCGGTTTTGCAATTGAATCGGGCTCTCAGTATGTGAATTTGCGATAAAAATAACTATTAGAAGAAATATCTGTGAATGACATTTGTAATCCAGCAACATGTGAAAACTTTTACGGGTATGAAGTCTGTATTGCCAATCCACAATAACGTTTAGAACCAGCTATTGAAGTACATGGACTGTGTACATGGACTCAACTAACAGACCATACCTTCCTTACCAGAACTGTAGCTTTTTGTACTCCGAGAGAGATAACCTTAAATCCTGATCTTATGGTTTGACATGAGAACCAAAGTTGGGATGCACTGTTACAAGCATTTTACAGTATCAGGGATTGTGACCCCAGTCACTTGTTACTGTCAAGGTGAACTGGCTCTCTATATTATATGTATTACCATCAGAATACTTCTGACACAACTGTATTCTGGTACCTGTATAATGTTCTACTATAGGCTTTTGTGTCTTTTGCAGTATCCTAGTGACAAATGTTTCTCTCTGACAGTACTTTGTTACACTAATGGGTACTCTGTCATCCTGTCAGAGATTCTTATTATCAAGGGTAATTTTCTCATAATAAAGCACTGTACTGAATTCACCTATTAACCCCTATAGGTCATTGGTGTAAACACTTTAAGATTTGTCAATTAAAAAGCTTTTACTGTATTTAAAAATATCCAATACATGTCAAAATAGTGCAATGCTTTAATAGATATAAGTAGTTTTTTTTACAACAAAATGGTAAAAAAAATCTCTTGACTTCTATTTTTTATGCATTAAAAATTATGCTTTTTCGTGGCATTCCTCACTAAAGGCTTAATACTATACCATTTGTGAATAAAATTAGGTCACCTTATTTATCAGTAGCTGATAAGTTTTCACTGACTGTTTTTGGTCTTTATGTCTTTCAATAATAAGCAGTGTCTATCTGTCAACAAATATGGCAGAGTTTCTAATTGAAGCCTTTATGTGGAAGGATATAGTTTATGGCAGATTGTACCATAAGGTGACTTTAACACTTAAATTTATCTGTACTGTGAATGACACAACATTTATTACATTACTGTGACTCACCTCCAGTCGTAAACTTACTTGGTAGAGTTTTTAAAAGTATGGTAAGGTTTTATTTCTCAGTGAGTTCGCCTCAATAAGGTCAGTGGAGATAAGGTGAGCCATGAAATGACATAGAAAACTATGATACCTCTATAAATTCAACAAACCCTTCAGACTTTGAGGACTAGAGTTGGAATTCGAAAGTCTAGTGCAGAATATGATTACATTATTGGGATTGTTGATTATAGAATGGTATAAATTATTTTTAACAGATGTTTAAAGCATGCAGTCTCTTGCAATTATTTAGTGGATTGTATTCTCCGAATTCAGTTGAAGATTTTAATCCTGACACTGAAAGGAAATTTCCCATCAAAAGGACACCATTACTTATTATTCTGTAACTTGGACACTGACTTGGACTGTAATATTGTGATTTTAATATTGCTGTCTTCTGTAAATAGACATATTTCAAAGTGTTTGGGCAGACACTTTAAATATTTTTTTGACTGCTATTCTCTTCCTATCATTATTTGATTTGCTATTGTGATTTTAGATTTTTACAGCAAGCCAGTAAACAAACACATGATCAAGACTTTCAAAAATAAATGTTATATAAAAACTAAATCAAAAGATTAAATGCATAAAATACTAAGTTATTAATAGCTGAGATAACGAATAGCATAAATTGGTCTTTATTAACATAAAAAATGAAACCTGACTCTAAATCTCAGTGCTCAGCACTTTTCTTATCTACAGAGTCTTCATCACTCTAGAACAGGTGACTTTGATATTTAAGGGTATATGTAAGTGAGCTGGTTTTCAAATGTTTCCTTATAAACAGCTACTGATTAATAGAAAAATATGTATTATATTGAAAAGTTGAATGTACTAATTTATATGCTAGATACTGATGACTGGATGAGCATGCCCCTAGGAAGCTTACATAAAGTGTACCCTGCAGGGTACAGTTTGTGACCTCTTAAGGAAATAATGGTTGCTGGGGTCACAGCTGAAGATGCCCACAAGGAAACAGGCAGAGAGAAAAAAAATGTTTAAGTCTTTACTTCCTCCTGATTGGCCAAAAGTTTAGCCTGGATTTGGAGGGTGTTAATCCCAAATTTCAACTGACAGAAATTAAAATTTATTTTGCTAACTTCCAGGTAAGTGGTTAAATGCTTATTTTGGTATTTTTTTATGCACATTTTTTTCATACTCTACTAATTCTCCTCTATTAGATGCACTCATTATCCAGCTCCCTTACATATCCCTTTAAAGTTTAACCAGCAGCCAATATATAAAAAAAGTTATTCGGTGTAACAGAAAATTGTTACTAACAATAGCATAATTTATTGTACTTTATTTTCTATAGAATCAGTTATGTCTTTTAAATGAAACAACATGAGAGGAGTTTAAATTAACTCACCTAATTTCCATTTTTTCCTGCAGAAAGTCTGTATTTATTTGGAGTATGTTAGTTGCAAAGATTAGCAGAAACAATGCAAGCTGAATTCACATCTGGTCTGAACTGAAAAATAACTGGTCAATAAGAGGTCTTAAAGACCATTATTGGAAAGCCTTTTTAGACTTCATGCAACCATGGGTTGTTCTGAGTTATACTTGGCTCTTTTTCCCTTAATCACAAATTAAACTATGTTTCTAAGCTAAGTAAATTTCCCTAACTATTCTATACTAGTCGTTTACCCATCATAAAGGACGTGTATTACATGTGTCTCTCCCCCTCCCCTGTGTCTCTTTCCCACCCTCTCTCTCCCTTGTGTCTCTTCCCTCCCCTCTCCCTCCTCTTTGTCTCTTCCCCCATTTCTCTCCCCTGTATATCTTCCTTCTTCTCCCTCCCCAGTGTATCTTTCCCCTTTCCCTTCTGTCTCTTTCCCCCTTCTGCCTCCCCTGTGTTTCTTTGCCACCTTGTCTCTTTCCCCCTTTCTCCTGTGTCTCTTTCCCCCTCCTCCCTCCCCTGTGTCTCTTTCCCCCTCTGTCTCTTTCTCCCTCTCTGGCCCTCCCCCACCCCCTCTGTTCCTTGCGGGTGCGCACACGCTTTTAGTGCCACGTAGTTCGCACTGCAGCATGTACGGAAATCTGTACAAATAGTTTGTACAGTGCGCATGCGCTTTCCTGGAGCGTTATGCACACTTCACAAACTATATTAGAGTAAGGCGGAGGCTGCACAGGCTCCCTGGGTCAGCCTGCAACGTCACGTGAACCAGTGGAGCCTACAAGGCATGTTATCCAATCAGAAGCGGTGGGGGCGGGACTTCCGCCGCATTCGCGCGCCGGGAGTCACTTCGTCGCGGTCTTTGTGGAAAACGGACGGAGGTCTGAGGGCTCCTGCTAAAACTACTCAAGTAGGAGGTTTAATTACTGAGATTACACCCCAGCTTTAAAGAAGCACATAAGGGGTTGTATGAGAGCGCTGTCTGTGTGTTTTGTGTGTCTTTTTTGTGTTTTTTCCTGTCCTCGCGGTCCGTTTGTTTTGTCCAGGGGGGGCCTTGTGTGCCTGGGGTATGGATGCTTTGGAGTTAGAGGCCTTGCTGGCTGAAGTTAGGACCCGTGCCTTAAGCCAAGGGGTCAGGTGGGTGCAGGACAGGCTGGGCCCTCCCATGCCTTCAGTAGGAGGCCCCCATTATATTGGTCAGGCTCTGCATGCAGTTGCTGGAGGCCTAGACAATGATGGGGGTGCCGTTGGGCTTGTCTCATCCCCTTTTCATGCAGAGCCACTAGACCACCGTCCAGTGGATGACCAGGACACGGGTGACAGGGGTAATACGTGGCAGGTTAGCCAGGACCCTTTACCCCTCAGACAAAAGAGAGCCGGGCCCACGGGCGGTGAGGGTGAGGGCCTAGAACTCCGGCCACCACCAGTCATTTTGCCTAAAGGGCTCCGGCCGTGGCAAAGAATACCCTGTTACCACCCCAAAAAGGGGGCACAGGGGGTAATAAAAAAGACAGGAGCCCTAAAAAAGCTCCTACAGTGCCCACCATGCGGTCCCCTCTAACCTCAATAGTAACAGCGCTTCTGGTGCTTTGCAGGGACGCAGCCGCAGCAGAAAAATGGACACGGGTACCACACGTGAGAGAAGAGACAGAGTGGTAAGAGAGATGAACAGCCAGGACAGCATGGTAATGATCAATGACATGCCCGTAACAGCGGCGGTTGCGAGGCCAGCGCGCCCCACCAGAGCTAGGAAGACCACAAGCAGGTACAGCCCTCTGCTATTTACCCACCCCCCCTTAAGATGACAGAGACTGAGGGCGTTACGGTTAGGCCACAGCAAAAAGTGACTAATCCTGACCCACAGGTAGAATTTGCGACGCCCCAAGCAGTTTCAAGGGTACTTGTACAGAGTGCAGAGCCCGCAGCGCTAGCCCATTCCAGACGCGCAAGCTTAGGTGACCAGGACCAGTCCTCAGGGGAGGAACAAACGGTATGGGCACGGGCATGCAGGTCACGGATAGCTAGTGACTGTTCCTCTTGCACCCATAGGTCTGAAAGGCGATCAAGATCGAGGAGCAGGATATCCTGCCGATGCTGCTGTTCCTGTGGATCGGAAAGAGGACGGAGCCCGTGGAGGGCCAGACGGTCAGAATCCCCAGGATGTCAGGCAGTATTCACTCCGAGGCTCCCAGAAGCAGGTGAGACAGTTGGTGGAGTAGAGGATGCAGAAAAATGCATACTGTCGCACACTAAAAGGGGATTTTTGGGGTCCCTTAAGGCCCTTTTATCCACACATAACATCGCGGTAAGCGAGCAGGAGATGGGAGCGTGGATACGAGGATTAGCCAGAGGGGCTTGGTCAGAGCAGTCCAATAGCGTAAGCAATGGGGAGCTGGCGGCACCAGGCCCCCCGGTTATCATGGGCGGGCCGGGGCCGCAAGCAAGCAGCACCAAGGCAGTAGCCTCAGACGTAGCCATGAGACCAATCATCTTGTGTGCGCTGGACAACCTGGGGGCGCATCTACCCCAGGAAGTTACGGAAAAATATGGAGGAGGGAATTCGTTGAATTGTTCTCTCTGCTGCCTATGTCCAGACAATAGGACTCAGGTGAGAGGAGTCTACGCGAAGGAGGGTCTTATAGGAGGTTGCCCAGAACCTTTGACACGTGGCTACAGGCCTTTTCAATCATGGCATGCGTGCTATGTGAACGGCACCCTGAGCAATGCCCGGGACTGTTCGTATACATAGACGAGATTCGCAACGCCCACAAGGTGTATGGGGGCATGGCATGGTGGCGGTACGATGAAGAATTCCGCCAGTACCTGGCATCTAGGCCAGCTATGGCATGGAGTGGCAAAGCCGTGGCATACTGGCTTAACATTATGACACCCATGCGAGTCATGCCGCCCTTTCTGGCCGGAGGGGGTGGGGTCAAGAGCCCCACTGCCAACCAGGCCGCAGGTCTCAAGACCTGTTTTGCCTACAACTAAGGGGTATGTAAATGGGCCCCTAACTGCAGGTTCAAGCACGAGTGCTCCAACTGCAGTGGTGAACATCCCCTGGCCAGATGTGCCAGGCCAAAGGAAAGCAACAGAACAGAGCCCCCTGCCAAAGGGCAGGACACCCATACGCCTCCCCGGCATGCTGCCATGGCTAAAATGCTACGGTAGAATGGCGGGAAATGGGGCCATGGCTCGCCTCCTGGAAGTGGGTTTCCAGGAGGGATTTAGGATCCCATGCACAACAGAATTGGGGGGTCCAGGGCTCCGAACTTGCGTTCGGTGCAGGAATTCCCGGGGGTAGCAGCTGGGGAGGATGGCAGGGCCATTCGTTTCCCCCCCATTAGAGACCTCATCGTTTCCCCACTAGGCGTCGTTTCCAAAAAACAGACTGCTAAATTTAGGCTGATCCAGCATCTCTCATACCCGAAAGGCGGGTCAGTTAATGACGGCATCGCAAAGGGTCAATCAGCTGTATCCTACAAATCGTTTAACCGGGCCGCCGAAATGGTAAGGTACACCGGTGCAGGGGCGCTCATGGCAAAAGTTGACACTGAAGCAGCTTTTAGATTGTTACCGGTGCATCCAACGAGCCACCGGCTCCTCGGTTGCTACGTCGATGGCAGCTATTTCATCGACCTATGTTGACCTATGGGGTGCTCCATATCATGTGCCTACTTCGAGGCTTTTAGCTCATTCTTGCAATGGGTTGCACGCAAGGAGGCCGGGTACAAGAGCATTACACACTATCTGGATGACTTCTTGTTCGTTGGTCCAGAAGGGAAAGACACCTGCCGTTTCATTTTGGAAGTGTTCACCAAAATCTGTAGGGATTTTGGGGTACCACTGGCCCACAAGAGCCCCACGACAAAATTGACTTTCCTGTGGATTCAGATAGATTCCAAAACAATGGAATGCAGTCTTCCCCTGGAAAAGGTAGTGGACATGAGAGCGGAACTCAGTGCACTAACAGGTGCGCGCAGGGTGACCCTGTGACGGTTACAGTCCATTATGGGAAAGTTAAACTTTGCCTGTAGGATTATTCCTATGGGTAGGGTATTCTGTAGGAGAATGTCACTTGCTACTGCGGGCGTCATTAGGCCGCATCACTTCATAAAAGTGTCCCGGGCCATGCGGGACGACGCACAGGTGTGGTCGGTCTTTCTGGCCGATTACAATGGTTCGGAGATTATTCAGAAAGGCGCACTAATAGCGCTGATCTGAAGCTGTTTACTGGGGGGTCCGGAGCATTCGGGTGCGGCGACTAATTTCAAGGAAAATGGTGCACCGCACCATGGCCAGACGAATGGGATGTGGCAGGTCTTACAAAAAAACTGACATTCCTCGAACTCTTCCCCATAGTAGTGGCGGTGCACTTATGGGGTTCAGATTTTAGAGACCGGCGGGTGTTATTCCACATGGAAAGTGGGGAAGTCGCACAAGCAGTGAATAACCTCACGGCAACTTCCATACCGGTGGTGAGACTACTTCGGCACCTAGTGCTGTGTTGCCTGCGCCGGAACATATGTTTCCAGGCGAGGCAAGTACCGGAGTTAGAGAATGGCATGGCTGATGCCCTTTCTCGGTTTCAGGAAGAATGGTTCAGGGCTCTGGCCCCCCGGGCGAACTTGCTGGCGGAGGCCATTCCCGAAGAAATCTGGGAGCTTGGAGCTGCCAGGTGACGAGACTCATCAGGCAGTCTGTCGCCCCGGCGACGTCGTCCGCATATAAACGCGTATGGGCAAAATGGAACGACTTAGTAAAAATGGCTGGTGGGTCGACATCAGAGGATAAGACCCTAGGGATACTGCTTTGGTTTCTGCTGCGGTGTGCCGAGGAGGGCGAGAAAAAAGCAGTAGTCGATAGACAGGTCACGGCCCTGGCCTTCATGTTCAAACTGGCGGGGCAGAGGGACCTTACAAAGGAATTTATAGTGCGCAAGGTGGTGCGTGGCATGTGTAACGGGGATCGCAGGCCAGACACTAGGCGGCCGATCACCTTCTCTTTGTTACTGCGAATGGCGCAGGTGTTGGCAGTAAAGTGTAGGACCCCTTTTGAATCTCTGCTTTTCCATACAGCTTTTTCCCTGGCGTTCTTCGGAGCGTTCCGGATAGGGGAGTTAGTCGCGAACAATAGATACGGTTCCGGGGGCATACAAGTGGTGGATACCTGCCTCAGGGAAGGCACAGTGGTGGTATGGCTCCGGAGGTCTAAGACCAACCAACGGGGAAAAGGTAAAGAGGTGGTGTTGCACCGAGTAGGCACGGAGTGTTGCCCCTACGGGTGTATGGTGGAATACCTTGGTCAGCGACCGGTGGGACGGTGTTCGCTGTTAATCCATGCCGACGGGACGGCGTTATCCCATTACCAGTTCGAAAGGATGCTAAAAGTTGCACTACACAGTTTGGGCCTGGAGCAGGCAGAGTTCGGAACACAATCGTTCAGAATAGGGGCTGCTACCGAAGAAGCTAGGTTAGGCTAACCCGACGCGGCGGTCAAGCGTATTGGAAGATGGGAATTAGCGTATTTTGCTTTCTGCTTTCAGGAGGACAGAAGCAACTGTGGATTGTGGATCTCTCGTACGTGTACTGGGCCCACAGGTTGGCCGCAGTTACAGAAGGAAGGACACAACTGGGTTTTCCTGTTACGGACTTACACGTGCGGTGGCTCTGGTTCGAGGCCTGCGGTGGGCACAGTTGGATGGGTTGTTGGACACTTACGGTCAGCGGTACGGTCAACCCACGTTAATAATAATTCACACCGGCAGTAATGATCTAGGAACGGTTCCCATGCGGAGAATGCTGAAGGTTATGAAGAGAGACGTGGAGAACTGGACCAAGAAGTTCCCGGGTACATTCCTGATATGGTCAGAAATAATAAAGAGAAGATCCTGGGGGGACGCGCGAGACCCCGTCGGTCTGGATAAAGCGAGGCAGAAGATTAACCAGCAGCTGTCAAGTTTCGCCCGGAAGTTGGGTTTCATCTCAATTAGATACAAAGAATTCGAGACGGCCAGTGCCGATGATTTTTTCGGGAAAGACAAGGTACACCTCACGGAAATGGAGCTGGAGTTAGTTATGTTGTAGTTTAGGGAGAGCGCTGTTTGGGCCTTGGCTTTGATGGAAAGCAAGGGGGGATCGCAGTCTCGGGAGGAGTCCCTCGCGTGCTCTGTGGTGGGAGGTGAGTTGCTCGGCCTACCTCACAGGGCGTGCTTAAGATAAGCATTGGGGCTTTGGGCAGGGCCCAAGGCGTGAGGTCACTGTTCGTGGCCGGGCTCCCCCCCCCCCCCCTATAGTTTAGATATGTTAATATGTTAATATGAATAATATATGCAAGTTTTAAGTATGTTAATTGTTTAATTTGTAATAAAGCTGTGGCCCGTGTTTTCTCCCAATCGGTGTGGTGTCAATCATTTTAAGATAAGCCTAAATGGATCATGCTTGGGTAATGATGACGGAAAGCTTGCAAGAGAACTGCCATGAGTGACAGCAAAATCTGCAAATCTCTGCAAACTTTTCCATTGATTTCTGCACTGCTCCCCAAAACCCTATTCTTATCAGGCTTTACTGTGTACTAACAAATTACGACGGAACTGTAAATAGGATAAATAAAAGAACATTTTATGGGTACTAAATAGCAGTCGCAAACGGTTTTAAAACCATTGCTGATAGAGTGACAGTTCAGAAGTCAGTACAGTACTCCAAAGCAATAGAAATGCATGCAACATCATCACAAATTAATGCTGTACATTGCTATTGGCACAAACAGTATGTACTATTAAAAACAATATGGTCACAGCTAGATAAATCTGTTAGAGACAGCCCAATAATAAATAGCCCCAGAAAATATATAACTTCATTAGAAATAATATGTTATAGTCACAGAGGCCTAAATGTGAAAAATAAAAATCATATATATACATTAATATGTTTGATTCATCAAATGTATAATGACTTAGAGTTGGGACTGGAAAATATTGTCTCCATTTTTGCTGATGACACAAAATTGTTCAAGTTAATTAAATCAGATAATAAAATATTTTCCCTCAAAAGGGATTTACATAAAATAGAGGAATAGGCATCTAAATGGCAGGTGAGATTTAATATGAATAAATGTAAAGTTATGCATCTGGGAAGGAAAAATAGCCATGCAATTTATAATCTTAATGGAACAAATCTAGGTGTATCAGATATTGAAAGAGGATTGGGGAGTACTTGTGGACAACCACCTAGGTAACAGTGCTCAAAGCCAAGCAGAAGCTGCAAAGGCAAGTAAAATATTAGCATCTATTAAGAAGGGTATAGAAGCCAGGGAAGCAAATATATTTCTGCCACTATACAAATCCCTAGTATGCCCTCATTTGGAATACGGAGTACAATTTTGGGCACCACTTCATAAAAATGACATTTTAGAGCTGGAAAAAGTACAGAAAAGGGCAACAAAACTAATAAGGGGAATGGAGGGGCTAAGTTAGGAAGAAAGACTAACCAAATTAAAACATTTTCTCTAGAAAAAAGACGTCTAAGAGGGGATATGATTAACTTATATAAAAACATCCAGGGTCAGTATAAAGCTTTGTCAAATGAGCTTTTGTGCCAAGAGGTTTTCAATTGTCAGGAGGACATCCTTCAAGGTTAGAAGTAAAAAGATTCCACCTTAAAGAAAGAAAAGGGTTCTTCACAGTAAGGGTGGTTAATCTGTGGAATTCTCTACCAAAGGAGGCGGTGACAGAGGATTCCTTAGATATCTTTAAAAGGGGTCTGGATATATTTTTCATTAAAAATGGTATTCAGGGTCATTCTGGTTATTTAGAGAGAGTATCAATCTAGGGAGGAGACCGATCGCCAGTATCTGGGGTCAGGAAGGAATTATTTTTTTTCCTTTTTGAGACAATTGGCTGAGTTTCACTTGTTTTTTATTTTTTGGTTTGGATCAATTAACAATTACTGTGCATATTGCAAATCAAAGGAGATCTTAAAAGGTTGAACTTGATGGACTGAAATACTTTTTTCAACCTCAATTACTATGTAACCATGTACTATATAACTATGTATCACCAGCATAGACCACACTACACATGAGGTTAATACGAATCGGCAAACACACATTGACCACACAAGTTGCTATGAAGCACTTTGTATTAACAGGATAGACACACCACAAACATTATTTAGCAACAGGAGTGATCATTACCACAGGACAGTACTCCCAGAGATCAGCTATGACACACCCATGGTATATCATCTACACAATAACCTGGGGTCTCAGACACTTGTGGGGAAATGTCATCATGGGCAGCATGAGGCCTTAAACAGAGGACTGACTGACGCTGATGGGGGAGCAATGGGGGAGGTGAATGCCAGATTTGCATCACTAGATAGCACAGGCCAAGCATTGGATTTTCACTTGGAGCATGTAAGGAACAGGTTGTTAGTGGCACAGGAACATGGCCATATAAGAACATATCATGAGAATGGCGATTACATGTCCTGAAGCTGTTCAGGAGGGCCAACAAACACAAAAGGAGGCTGTGGAGCGGCACATGGAGCACCAGGCATCACACCTACATTAATGGGAATCATTGGCAGACCTGTTCTTTCAAGTCCCACACTATTGATGTTGTTCATATGGCAACATATATACTATTTAATGATCCTGTGACAATTTAGTGCTAGTTTTAATGTATCAATTAATTATTTAATAGACATGTCAGATGGGTAACAATGGAATGGTGAGCCCCATCAGTGTCACAATGTTTATCTATCAAAACATTTACTTCCAATAGTCACTGATGTTGTTAATGCATGAATTAGAAAATAGTGATGATAACTTTGAAATGTGTTTGAACCTTCTCTGGATATATTAAGACTTGTAATCACTTGTTAAATTTGCTTGTGTAACTGTAATATTTTGGAATCATTCAATGCATGAAGGAATGAATATACAGGATGATGAACAAATACTAAAACATAATAGTTAAGTAATTGTTATGTTGATGTCCCATATCATAAACCATAAGAAACACATGGAAACATGGATAACGGTATAACAATATCATTGTTTTTTATATACACAGAGCACAGTCATAGACATATTTATATCATGGGTGTGGTGTGGGCGGATCCAAAAGGACAAATGGCTGGAAAAAATTAGAAAAACCTAAATGGGGTGGGGTAAAGGTAATGCTGTATACTAAAAATGATGTGTAGCATCTACTAGGGTACATGTGGTCACTACACCACAGTAACTATAAGCAGATGAATACAAATCTCATCATTCAACACTCCATATAATAGAAGTAACCAGTAATACACATAGCACATGCACAATGTCTTCATCAGCTTCATTAGAAAGATGCATTAAATCATGAATTATGTAATCCAATTCAATTACACACATACAGTGGCCTTGATTCGATTGAGCAATTGTTGTTTACGGGAGCCAGTAATGTAGCCCGTAAACTAATTTGCTATTCAATTGGCGTCTTTTAGAGAGCCGCAAACAATCTACGGGTTACAGGCTGAAAATCCCTGCGGGTGTCAAGATCGTAACTTACAACCCATCTAAGCCTTTGATCTTTCAAGCCTGCAAGAGTTACAATCGCAGATCGCTATTCAATTGCTACAATTCCTCAAGCCTGCAAATATTTCCACACCGTAAAGGTAAAATGTAGAAGAAAATACTACCAGTTACGACTCGCAAGGGTGTTGAACCCCTGTGCATAGCACTGTAAATGCAAATAAAAAAAATCAATACTGCACTTTAAAAGACGGGGAAAGTGAAGCGATGAAATACATTAGAATTAATTGCACAACAGTCTCAAGCTCGTAAACCTGCAATAATTTTTTTTTATGTGTCATTTCGGTGTTATGACCTTGCCTAATTGATCATGATCATGCTCTGTAATGCTACATACGATTGCATGGTTTACGGTTTCGGCTTTCTGCCCGTAAGTTGCATGCTTGTTCAATTAGATCGCTCTATAATTGTAGCAAATTTCAAGCCCGCAGACATATGGCCTGTACATCGAAATCTGCAATTGAATGAGGCCCAGTGTGTTCAGAAAATCGAAAAAGGAAAAAAAGGTGGTCCTAAGCTCAAAAAGGCAGAGGAGAAGAAAAAAAGTATTCAATAATAATAATTTTGTATGTAGAGTACAGTGGAAAATTCTGTAACTTCATTCACATCCAGTGCAAACGGTTCTGTATCTGTCATGAAAAATCACTTGCCATCACCATGAGTAATAATGTGGCATCTCTCAAGGAATGCTTAGCTGTGACCCCAGTCAGTGGGGCCAGAATACTTTCACCATCTCTCTATTACATTCATCCTGTATACAGGTGTTATCAGATCATAACTTATTGCTAGGATATCATAATGTCTGATCATGTACCCATTAACAAAGAGACAAAGGTCAGCAGCCATAATATCTGTTGATTACATCAGACAGAAGTATCTGTATTGATGGGATGACAGTTAACTAGTGCATGTATTAATGCTGGCTTGGAACAACAGGCCATTGTTGGACTTTGTTAGTCCCATGCCATATCTGCATTTGGTATAAGTTAAACTTGACACCAACCATGTTATTAAATATGATATATGATGATTTAAAGGTGTGTGGGATTATTCTGCTGTGGGATGTCATTGATAGAATTGATGGAATCTGATAGCCGCCATGTATATATTTTACTCACATTATTTGGTAGTACTGCTTTACTTGCAGATGAAGAGGATGCCTTCATGAACATGAATTGTGTCTAAAAATAACAAAAAATATATAATTCCTTAGGGAAAAAAATAGGGACTACAACATTGTCGCAACCCAACAAAATAGGGACGGCCAACATAACTCCTAGTTCTCCTGCTTTAGCTTACAGGAACAGTTTCTAGATTGGGAGTTTATATTCATCTCAGAACACAGCAATTAAGATCAGGAAATCATACATGGAGGTGCAGGCAAAATCAGATGCCTTAATTAGGATTTAACATCATACAAGAAATAGCAGCCCAAGCTGTTTCTTAGTGTAGAGACTCACCGTTTATGCTTTCTTCCACAGATATTTAACAAAAAACAAAAGATCTATACCCCCACCAACATTCCTTCCTCTGAGATATAATTGCTCTTGTCAATAGATAGAGGGGGGCTAGATTTATCTTGGTCTGTTTTAAATCTCCGGAGGTGCAATAAACTAACTTTTATTCCCTTATCAGCAAGAGGCATACAATATGATTTACATGATTAATCAAACGCACAGATTAGATATCTCAAGACTCCTTTAAACTATAAATTAGAAGTTTTGCTTCTCAATGTGCAACCCACATCTCCCCCTTTGTGCAATTTCTTTGTTCATCTTAGGGCCACATGCACATTCAAATTCCTGCCACATTAACTCTTTGTTGTCACATTAACAAATATGTCAAAATATCTGCTAGTTACAGGTAAAATAACACTACTATAGTGTACAGACCCTATAACAACCCCAACATTAATTATCATGGCCCACACTACAATACACACAAAAACAACATGTTACCATTTTCACAACAAGTCTCATGTCCATTTTAATAGCTTTTAAGTGTGCCAGAGTCCCAAATAGCAGGGTTGCTTGTGTGGTTCAAGGGAGTTCCAAAATCAGTCATGACAACCATCGCTTCTTAACAGCATTCCTCAGGGACAATCAATTGGTGAAATATTAAACATAACCCTACGTGTCCATAGAGAGTATTTTCATGGTTTATGTGATGGGGGGGGGGGGGGGGCTGATAAACCATCTACTTACAAAACATCACTGTCACATAGGCCATGATCCTCTACTCTGTACCCAGCCTAGATTATGTTAACACTTGGACCAATAGATTGTCACTGACATCCCCTTTGCCATTGAGCCAGCATCACTCATGGAGGCATGGAGGAAGGCAAGGAAGGGTCAGGCTGCAGGTGTGCCAGGAAGGCCTCTGTGGAGGGAGAGGTGGTGTAGGGAACCAGAACATGCTGGGTGATGTCCATGCTCGGGTGGGTAAGTGTGCTCTGGTTCTCCACTCCCTGGACATGTCCACTGCCTGGACATGTAAGACTCCACCTGCTGGTTGTGCCTCCTCACCTCCCTACTGAGTCTGCGCCCCCTAAGGCCTGGTGTGAGGAGACACTGGCCTTGATCCCCCCAAGAGCATCCCTTTGCGCTGTGGGAGGAGAGACTTGTGGTGGTGGTGGCCCATTAGGAAGGTGATGGGGACAAGATGCATGTGGTGGTGGGCATGGTGGTGGTGGGAGCAAGATTGTGGAGCTGGGGGTCGTGGCTTGTGGAGGAGTGATGGTGGTGGTATTGGAGGAAATTGCCTTGTGTCTGTCCAGTAGGAGGACCTGGGCAGAGAGTCAATTTAGGGGCGTAGTGGGCCAGTGGGGTCAAATACCATGGGTGAGGCTGAGGGTGGACCCAATGCCAGCAACCCCTGGCTTAGACTGAGGTGCCACCGCCTCTGACTCAGTAGTGGACCTAGATCTCCTGCGAGTATGGTATATGGTTAATAACATTGTATGATGATTTGTTTGTTGTGTGTTTCTATCTAACTGACATCCCGTTGTTTTTAACCTGGATGGATCAATTGTTTGGTATTGTGTGGGGCTAGAATTTGCAAGATGTGATCATCGCTTTACATCATGAGCTTCATTTTTATTGGCTCATAACAATATCCTGATTCGTACATTGGTCCTCCTTCTGCAAAACATGCATATGAATACTCTGCTTAACCTGCTGTGCAATGTGTCATACTAACCAATTTGTGAGCATGTTTAAACAATGTATGTTGATG
This sequence comes from Discoglossus pictus, assembly GCA_027410445.1. Classification (NCBI taxonomy): domain Eukaryota; kingdom Metazoa; phylum Chordata; class Amphibia; order Anura; family Alytidae; genus Discoglossus; species Discoglossus pictus. Next base: position 362,945,426 of record CM050165.1, read on the forward strand.
TATCTGGAAGAGAAGCTGGATCCCTTCTTGTCACCGAGACTGCAGCTTCTTCAGCAACCTCTTCAGCATTGTCTCCCACTCTTTGTACTGGACAGTCACTCTGAGGCCACCACTTGGATCTTTCACTGCTCTAGCCTCCTCTTCCATCATCCTCCTGACCTTTGCCCGGTTGCCGCCATAACAATGCCTTACAGACCTCACATTCCTATCCCCCAAGCAAACCTCAGTGACTGCAGCTGCTTGCTCCTTCCCAGCCTCGTTCCTAGGCCCGGCCTTAACTTTTCTCCCTCCTGTAATGATATTGACGTTTGCCTGTAGTTAGGGGCCCTGTGTTTGCCTCCAGCCTCTTGCACAGAGATCCCGACCTCCCTGCTCTGAACCTGAGGGCTGTCCCTCCCCACCACTACCAACCCCCTAGGATCACACCCCTCCCCCTCTGACCCTCAAACTAAGTATGCTTATCTCTACCTCATCTCCTGCTCTCCCCCCAGAATGTCAACTCCTAGACCTCCACCCTCCTCTCCATCCCTCCCTATATCTCCTTCCCTCTCCCTCCCTCTCCCTCCCTACCTCTCGTTTCTTCACTTCACCTCCATTCCAACCCTCCCTCCCTACCTACCCCTCCTCCCCCTCTACTCCCCAGGACCCACTCTCTTCCCTACTCTACTCTCTTCGTCATTTCCTTCCCACCTCTCCCCTCTTCCTCCTTTCCTCCCCACCTCCTCCCTCCATTGCTAACCAACAAAAAATATAAGGATAAATAAAACAAAGTGTATTTGTATATATATTTTTTTTTAATTGAAATATTTTTATTCAATACATTTTCAAAGACAACAAAGAAAACATAACAACATTATCATAAAAATAACATACTACCACACAGACAGCATTTACATCCCCCCTCCACCCACATTCACTCCACCATCTTGGGGAAAATATCAGAGGTTAAAATAATCTATTTTAGATTATTAATATCTAATTACCACTTTCATCAGTATATGCATACCCATTTCTACTAATCAATAGCCCTATTAAATTTCAGCCTCGTAGATAAGAGGCTTCTACTTAAACCCTATGTGATGCACATTTATAAAAGTTACGACTCAGCAGGGCCGTCCGTATCAGCACAGAGAAAATGTACATGAGGAGTGAAAGCCTGCAAGATGATCTCTCAGGCTCACACACCTCATCAATTGCTGCGGGGGTCCTAAACGGGACCTCCGAGGCAGTCCCACACATAAGCCCTGCCGTGGGGGGTACTCCAACTACCCCCCAGCACCTATAATTAACCCCCCTCTATGTGGGGGGTCCCCAACGGGACCCCCGAAGTGTCCCCACATTAACCCCTTGTTGCAGGGGTCCATAGGCACCCTCATAGCCCCCCACATTAACCCTTTGCAGCGGGGGTCCCCGATCGGCATAGATCAGGCCCCCGCTGCATATAAAACTTTTAAAATTCCTGCCCGGCTCCTTAAAGGGCCAGCGGCACAGTATTAGCAATCCCGGCCGTGGCACCTAAAATTAACCCCCTCTATGGTGGGGGGTCCCCATCGGGACCCCCCCAGCCCCCCACATTAACCCTTTGCTGCAGAGGTCCATAGGGACGGCCGCAGCCCCCCACAGCCCCCCCCACATTAACCCCTTGCACTGGGGGTATTTTTTTAATTTTTGTGACTTAGGTTTTTTTATTTTCTGTAATTAGAGTGGTGGGGGAGTTTATTAGGGGTAGGTAGGTAGTGTTGGTAGGTAGTGTAGGTGTTAATAGGGTAGTGTAGAGGGGGGTTAGTTTAGATTTAATGGTTTATTGGGGGGTATAGTGCAGTGTATTGTTTCAACTTAGTGTCATGAGGATCCTCGAGGACTGTGAGTTATGGGGTTAATTAAGGCTTATGGGGGTCTGTATTAACCCCTATGAGTGACAGGGTTAATTAAGGCTTATGGGGGTCTGTATTGACCCCCATGAATGACAGGGTTAATTGAGGCTTATGGGGTCTGTATTGACCCCCATGAGTTATGGGGTTAATTAAGGCTTATGAGGGTCTGTATTGACCCCATGAATGACAGGGTTAATTAAGGCTTATGGGGGTCTGTATTGACCCCCATGAGTGACAGGATTAATTAAGGCTTATGGGGATCTGTATTGACCCCCATGAGTGACAGGGTTAATTAAGGCTTATGGGGGTCTGTTTTGACCCCAATGAGTTATGGGGTTAATTAAGGCTTATGGGGGTCTGTATTGACCCCCATGAGTTATAGGGTTAATTAAGGCTTATGGGGGTCTGTATTGACCCCCATGAGTTATAGGGTTAATTAAGGGTTTATGGGGGTCTGTACTGACCCCCATGAGTTATGGGGTTAATTAAGGGTGTATGGGGGTCTGTATTGACCCCATGAATGACAGGGTTAATTAAGGCTTATGGGGGTCTGTATTGACCCCCATGAGTGACAGGATTAATTAAGGCTTATGGGGGTCTGTATTGACCCCCATGAGTGACAGGGTTAATTAAGGCTTATGGAGGTCTGTTTTGACCCCAATGAGTTATGGGGATTAATTAAGGCTTATGGGGGTCTGTATTAACCCCTATGAGTGACAGGGTTAATTGAGGCTTATGGGGTCTGTATTGACCCCCATGAGTTATGGGGTTAATTAAGGCTTATGAGGGTCTGTATTGACCCCATGAATGACAGGGTTAATTAAGGCTTATGGGGGTCTGTATTGACCCCCATGAGTGACAGGATTAATTAAGGCTTATGGGGGTCTGTATTGACCCCCATGAGTGACAGGGTTAATTAAGGCTTGTGGGGGTCTGTTTTGACCCCAATGAGTTATGGGGTTAATTAAGGTATATGGGGGTCTGTATTGACCCCCATGAGTTATAGGGTTAATTAAGGCTTATGGGGGTCTGTATTGACCCCCATGAGTTATAGGGTTAATTAAGGGTTTATGGGGGTCTGTACTGACCCCCATGAGTTATGGGGTTAATTAAGGGTGTATGGGGGTCTGTATTGACCCCCATGAGTTATAGGGTTAATTTTAGTTGCTGGGGTTTATATTTTTTAGCGCAAGTCCTTTCTTGAACTTTACGGTCCTTTAAGGACCCGTGAGGCGGGGACCCCCACTGCAAGGGGTTAATATAGGGGGGCTGCAGGGGTCCCTATGGACCTCTGCAGCAAGAGGTTAATATTGGGACACTTTGGGGGTCCCAATGGGGACCCCCAGCATAGAGCGGGGTTAATTTCAGGTGCCGCAGCCGGGATTGCTAATAGTGTGATGCGGGCATTTTAAGGAGCTGCGGCGGGGAATTTAAAACTTTTAAATGCAGCGGGGGCCTGATCAAAGCCGATCGGGGACCCCCCCTGCAAGGGGTTAATGTGGGGAGGGGGGGCAGCAGGGGACCCCTGCTGCATGGGGATGTGTTTAGGCAGCAGTGGGGAGCTTCACACGGCTGTCTCAGGCTGCTCCGAGGCAGCACATATGGGATTTAGGAGCCCTTGCTAGCACTTTTTTGTGCCCGTAGGGATTCTTCCGAGGTTCGAGATTCATCTCATAGATTTAAGGCGCATTACTCCGTAGCTCTCTCTGAGCTTATTCTCGGCCATTTTTCGGTGTCATCTCGCAAAGCAGGCTGCGAGGGATGTATTGGGGATTCGGTCCTCGTAAACAGCAAAAAACTGCCTTTTGCAAGGACCGAGGAAACTACGAGGGCTAATTTAATGAAGCCCCAAATTACTGTAGTTGTTTGTTAGTTCTAGATCTCTGTTTTTCTGCATTATCTCCTGTATCTCTCCCCAGGTGGGGATCTTAGTCTTTTTCCAATTTTTGATCAACAGACATTTGGCAACCAACAAACAATAGGAGATAATTAATCTTTTAGGTAAAGAAATACTGTCATCAAACATATGAAACAGTACAAATTTGGGATCAAAAGTCAAAGTTACATTTGTCATTTTTAATAGATATTTAATACATTGTTCCCATAAATCTTTAATACCTCTACATACCCACCATATATGTACATAGGAACCTTCAAGCCCACAACCTCTCCAACAAAGATCTTGACCTGCCTCTCCCAGTTTTCTCATATTGACTGGAACCCAGTACCATCTCTGAACCACCTTAAAAATTATTCTCTATAAGAGGAATATTGAGAGGACCTTTTTACTCGATCAAAGCCCTTCCAATTCTTTTCTTCAGGTTCCTCTATATCTAGTTCTACCTAGTTCTACCTAGTTTTACCTCTTTGTTTAATACTCTTAATTATGTCCCCTCACCTGGCCAGTCTATGAGGAACCTGCTCTTTCGAAAAAAATATTTCAAATGGGAGCTCCTCTTGCTCATATCTAAAAATATATCCTTCTGCATTTGTCCGTGAGTGAGCCTTTCCCCATTTTCATTAAACTCTTTAATATTTTTTTATATCACGGTTTTTCAAATATGATGTGCAGCTCAAAGTTTCTTTAAAGAAAGTATCTCCACAGGGGCAGGCAGGAAGGAGAATTTACAAACTTTTTTTCCTATTTAGGTACTTACATTTTTATATTTGGCTTGTTCTAATTTGGGTAGCCATAAGTATAAATCTCTAGGGATATCGGGTATCATGTTATATTCTATGTATACCCCTAACAAATGCGATAAGGTAATTGATTTGTATCTAAAATGAAAGGGTATGCTAGGCCCCCTTTTTCAAAATTTATTTTAGAAATATCCAGTCTTATCCTTGCTTTCATCTTGTTATTAATACATTCGTTAAATAATTTTGAATTTTTCCCAAAATATGCTTTAGAACCAATTGCGCAATATATCTCAGTGCATATGATACTTTTGGTACGACCACCATATTCAGTGCTGATATTCTCCCCATTAGGAATAAATTAACCTTAACCCCTTCTAGGATTATTCTCTTAATTTAAGGGTATATTTTATTTAGATTTACTTTCATTATATTTTTTTGCAGCAAATGAAAGGTTAATTCCCAAATGTGTGATGGATTTGCACTTCTAATTTAATTAACTTATATGTAACCTTTCTAATAGATTCCTCTCGTTTTTATAAATTGCATCAGATTTGTTTATATTTATTCCAAAATAAATATAATTGATTGTATTTCTCTAGAATCCTATACAGTTCCTTTAGTGAATTCTTGGGGGCCGGCAGGGTTAAAACAACATCATCCGCAAAAAGTGATCTTTTATAAGATTCTACCCTGATACTAACACCTCTAATCTCACTAGAAGATCTTATTAATTTTGCTTATGGCTCTATAGTCAAAATAAATATTAAAGGTGATTATGGGCACCCTTGTCCTGTGCCATTCCTCAAGGGAAATCTTTCTGTTTCAAACCCTGGACCACTAATTATTGCCGTTGGATTACTATATAGGGCATTTATCACTTTAGAACTAAATGTATCTAGGCCAAATTTATCCAGACCAAGGTCAATTTAATCCCAGCTTACCCTGTCAAATGCTTTCTCAGCATCTAAAGACAGGGTGAGCATAGGAAATCCACCGACATTGGCCCATGACCTTGTCTGCTTTTCACCCTGTTTGGTCCTCATTAAATAATTTAGGAATATATTGACTGAGTTTATTTGCCAGGATTCCAGAATGCAATTTGGTATCTATATTAATTTAGGATATTGGTCTATAGTTCTTGTAGTCTTCAGGATTTGTATCCGTTTTTAGAATATTTATAATTTTCACTTCTATAATTTCTTGACAGATTTTCCCTTGATCTTTTATTTCAGAAAAACATTCTTTGTAACAGAGATTTAAGCACTGAGGAAAAGACCTTATAATAACAGTTTAAGCATCCATCTTTGTCCCGGGGCTTTATAATTTTTTAATTCTTCTATGGACTCTTCTATCTCCTTAAGAGTTATTACTAAATTCAGATTCAAAATATCTTCCACTGACGACTTTGGAAGATTGATTCTGTCTAGGAATTCTCTACTTGCTATTTTTGGGCATTTATAAGTACCGCTCTCTTCCTCCAGATTGTACAATGATTTATAATAACTTAAAAAAACATTTACAATGTATTTTGGCTGGGAATATATTTTATTATTTCTACCTCTTAATCTTTTAATTCTATTTTGAATATTTCGTTTTTTCAATTTATTCACAAGAATTTTCACCTCTTTATTCCCCATTTAGTAATTATTTTGTTGGTACTTCCAAATCTGGTTATCCTTTTTGAATTTGGACAATATTTTTATTTTCATCAGAATTTCCTGAATCTGTTGAGCTTTAATTTTAGATGGATATATCTTGTCTATTTTCTGGAGTTTATACAGGTCTATATATATATAGTTTGACCTCTTTTCTTTTTTTCTGATATAGATCTTGATATTAGTATTCCTCGTATATATGCTTTGTATGTGCACCAGTCTAATAAACTAGGAATACACAAGTCTTCATTTGTTTCAAAGAAGAATTTAATTTCTTGTTTTATATTATCAACCTGTTTCTTAGACTTGAATAAAGGATCCATATTCCATTACCTCATTTTGTTTAAATCCCCTATTTTAAGAGTTATACATATTGAAGAGTGGTCTGACCAAGATATTTCAATTATTATGACCTTTTCAATTGAGTCATAGTCAATGTCTGAATAAGAATATGGTCTATTCTAAAATACGTATTATTCTTTTTGGGAAAAAATGTATAATCTCTTTCCTCTGGTTTTAACGTCCTCCATGTATCAAAGAGATTATACTTTATTAATATATCTCAAAAAATGTTAGCTATTTCTTTAGAATGGGAATCTATTATTAAATGTTTTAAAGAAGTTCTATCCAAAATAGGGTCTAGCATCATATTGTAGTTACCACATAAATATAACTGAGCCTTTACATATTCTGAATATTTTTGTGATTTTTTTTTTCTTTTTTTTTACCATTTTTTTTACGCATTACGTCGAAGCGCATCAGGCCCTAGCAATGACGCTGCGTGCGTCATTACGCAAGACGTGCGCATGCGCATTGTAAACCCGATAGTCAAGTAGCCTCTGAGTTCCTCTGAGTCTCCTGGCCGAGCATAATGTCCCTTGCATCGCTGTTTAAGCTCGCAAAAAAAGGAACTTTTCTCTATGACTGAATAATTTAATGGTTTAGATCTCCCCAATATATATATATGAAGTGGTAAAATTGCAGTAACCTTATAGCTGGATGGGTTCTTAGTCAAAAGTCCTAGACTTGCACTGTATTAGCTTAGCAAGCCACTGAGCTTCCCTATAGAGTGACTATGACACTTTACCTTACCTTTCAAATGGTGAATAGAGCTAGTCTCTACTTATAACTTTTATTACTTTAGATAAGTGTCATTAAAATGAGCAGTCAGTATATATTTGCAAGCTTGCAGGACATATTTGCAAGCTTTCTCTACTAAATGAGTCAGACTATTTTCACTTTAATGCATATTTGTTAAAAGCACAGTTATATGTAGGCATATATAACTGGAGGTGAAATTCAGTTTATGTCTTCATCCTGTATTAATCTTGGATCCCTATAGTTATTAGTGCCTAGATTAACCAGCGGGCTAATATACTAGAAATATATGGTTTCACCATTTTAGTAAGCTACATTTTGACCAAAGATCGGAATTATTGTATCCCTCCAATAGGAGCATAAATAATATAATTTATTATTTGTGTTAATAGGATCAATATATTACACACAATTGCCCATTTTTATTACCCCTGTTCCCTTTTTGTCTTTTTAAATAATTTTTTTTGTCGCTGTTTTTGTATGATAAAATTTACATTGATTTAGTTCTAATTATTCCTATTTTGTTTGTACTGATGAAAATGTTTTCTCACAAATCTCAGTTGAGGTTTGTTGGGGACATATATATTTATGATAGTATAATCCAGGCCTTTGATTTTACCCACCCAGATTATATATCTACCATCCAAATCTATAGACTTATATTCCTCTAGAACTTCCAATTTTTTACTAAAAATAATCGATACTCCTCTAGCCTTTTTTGCATATGTCGAACTCAGTGGTTCAGAGTAAAGTTTATTAGACATTTTAGGGATCTTGCCCATTTTCCAGCGAGTTTCCTGGAAACAGGCAATGTCCGCCTTATTTCTAATACATTCCAGAAATGCTGAATTTCTTTTATAGGGGGTGTTTAATCCTTGGGCATTTTGAGATAAGATTACTAACGTCATTTAATCTGGTCATTTTCAATTTTATTCTTATACATTCTAAATATATTTACCACAATTGAATTCATACCACATTCTTTCACACTTCTCTGATTTTCATAAGATGATCTTTGAAATCAGAAGGCCCTCTCACGAGAAACCTCCCTCCCTGAAATGACTGTCGGGAACTTTGCATTACTGAACTTACTTGAGATCAGCAGCAGAAAGCCTCTCTTTCTTATATCAAATTGGTTACAGGATCTCTGATTGAGCTTGACTTATATCGAAATTGACAATACGGGAGGAGGGTACCTTATTCAACCCTATAAAAATATTAAATTAACTAATCTATGTGCACTTTCCATTCTGTAATAACATTTTTTTATTCCCTAGTGCCAGTGTAAAATTTTCTAGCGTCTAATCCTAGTCTTTTTCATTAAGTACAGGCACCATTTAATGTGATTATAGTGAATTCAGTCTCCCCTTTATGTTTTAACTTACATACTTGATATCTAATTTCTCTTTTTTATTGCTTATTACGTGGATATTCTTTCTATATATCATTAAATCCTTCATATGTTTGCTAATTCCCAGATCAAGCCTAAACACTGATCTCAGTGTGAAGTGCATTAATCTTTGTCTTCTCTATGTGCCTAACTGTCGTCAATTGTACCCTTAATTTATTTTAACAATTGTGCACCCATATATATCTCTTCATTACTATTTTATTGTTTTATATTAATCCCTTTCCTATATATCATCTTTACTTTTTACATTCCCTCCTCCCTCCCTTCCTATATTGTCTTATTCTACCTTCACTAATCTACTATCTTTTTTTTAATTAAACCAATCTGCCATTTATGGAGCAATTCCTCTCCTTCCTTAACTGAGCCGATATTGTACCATTTAGTATCTCTCGTTACCAACAACTTGAACGGGAAGCCCCTACTCTCTCAGCCTCTTTGTAATCTCTTGATATTCTCTCCTGGTGAGATATCCAAGAATATTTTAATATTTACATATGGGACTTCCATCACTCTCTTTTTATACATGCCATTCACTATTGCAATTTTATATTTTATATAGTGACATTTAACCTTGACATCTCTTGGTATTTTTCCTTAAAATCTAAGGGATAATGGGATTCTGTGAACTAAGTCCAACTCATTGTCCTCTTGAATCTCTGGACTAATTAAAGAACTAATTAACACATTAAAAAATATTTTTTCCGTGTTCTCTTAAATCTTCATTTGGCACTATTCCTGGTATTCCACTTATTCTTATATTAGTTCTTCTAGAGTAATCATTTACTTTCATTACTTTCAGGTCTATTTCCTTGATTGTTTCCTCTAAATTTTGAGAGTACTTGTTCAATTCTTTATAATCCAATGTCATTTTTCCAGCTTTTCCTCCACCAGCTTCAATCTCCCTTCAATGCTCTTAATGTCTTTCATAGTTTTCATTATTTGTTCTTTAAATTTGAAGCGCATTGACTGTTGAAATTGTGCCAAAACATCTTTCATTTTTGACACTATTAGGAGTTCATCATTATCAGTATGATCTTCTTCTAGTTTATCTTTAGACGTGTCATTAAACTTATTCAGTGACTGATCCATTTCAGTCCTTTCAGCTTGTGGGGATAGGAAAAAAACTGGATGGGGATTTTGGGGGCAATTTTTTTTTTCTTTTGGTAGAAATATTCTCTCTCTTACTCATTTTATTATCAGAGAGTAATGGAGTTTTAACTCCTCAGGAGATAGAACGAATGTCTAAACTTAACTTGACTTAATCCTGAGGCCCTTAACCCCCGGCAGCGGAGGCAGATCCCAGAACACCCACCGGATTTATAGGCTTTATAAGGATGTGCAGTTTCTAATTATCTATTGTACTGTCATCCAGAGTTTTTCCTGTCTCTTCCTTGGAGACTGACTCATAACAATGTTCAGATCCTTTGAGTCAGGTAAATAAGTCAGATGTAACTTTTCCTCCCCTCTTCACTGATATCATCCTCACTATAGAGGTTGGGGGAATTTATATATGTTATCCTTTATATCAGATAAAGGGAAAAACTTGTGTGTAGTTATTTTTGATGTAAAAAAAATGCTGTATGTGTATCTTAGGGTGGAGGTTCGGTGTGGATGGTGTGTAGTATTATCCTATGTCTATGTGTTTTATGTGATATCAGTATTTATGTATATTGTAACGTTAAGTGTAAATTAGTATTTAATTATCTAATAATTGTCATAATCTGAAGAATTCTGCGACACAGTCAACGCTTGGGCAGGAAGCTTGCAAATATATCCCGGTAATCCAGGCCCCTTCACTGCTACTGACGAGAAAATGGTTTATGGATGTCGGTTTAGATCCATAATATTACAATTGAAGTAGTTTGAATACGTTTATAACAGATGGGAAAAAAGCCCATGCAGCCAATTAACATTTACTCAAATGGGACTAATGGTTGTTAATTTCTACACCGGACACTCACATTTTCCAGAGTATTCGATAACATGTCCTGTTAATATTGACAAATCATTTTAGTTAACTCAACTTATTGTACACTTAAATAGACACATCCAAGCTTCAAACTATTGCATCATTTAAAATTATAAGTAATAAGTACCATTATCTGTTGGTGATAAAAATTTAATTTTTTCCTCCAATACTATACTATTCATAATTATTTAACAACGATTTAATTAATAACTAATCCGCATATTGCAGATCAGAGGAGATCTTAACAGGTTGAACTTGATGGACTGAAAGTCTTTTTTCAACCTTAATTACTATGTAACTATGTAAGTATAGGAATCTTACAACAAAGTTTCTGATTCTCCCTTCAAGCTTGATGGTTTCAGCCTAATCTTTGAACAAAATCAAAGTTCTTGAAGTAAATGGCTACTGAAATGATGGACATTGATAGCACCCTCTCCCCCAGTTGCTACAATCCCAGTGCATGAGCATACACTCCAGGCAGTAATTAGAATGATTGGGCTTGAACACAAAGATGTCAAGCTTGTGATAAGAAAGACTGATTGGCAAGTAACAAGCTTTTTTAGTAAATAGTCAACTGAGTACTTTATACAAATAATAATTTGCGTTTATACCATATTTAGAATTTTGGTTTGTCCATTTTGGCACCATCTCCTTTAGTAAAATGATCCAGCATTATAATTAGCACTGAGGGCGTTATGCACATCTTTTTTTCATAGGTGTCACCACTCTTAGACTTGACCGGCAAATTACTCTAGAACAATCAGTTTTACTAAATTATGGGATGATTTTCCATTTATTTTCATTAAGAGGCGATGTAAGGAGATTTCAGAAAAATATATACTTGCACTGAAGAGCATGGCAGAGAACTGTCAAAAGCAGTTAGAGAAAATACAGTGCAAACTATTATGAACAAGTGTAAGTGCATTAGAAATGAATACCTAACATTCCCATAATCACATATGTGGAATCTAAAAATATAATATTTAGCAATATGTTTAAGTCAGTATACATCTGGGAACATCAGCTATTGGCAATAATACACTCCACAGAAATACATCAATTTCAGGGGTAACATAGACGCCAGTATACAAGAGGTTAATACACATGAGGAAACCCACGTGGCCTACAACAGGTGCTCTAATGCCAAACATTGGTCATCAATAGTATTGATCCTGACCACATCACAGTACTGAGAGCGATCATGTATGTCACATCCATGGGAAGGTTATCATCTAAACAATAACATTGGGTGTTATACACTGAGCTGTGAGAAATGTCATCATGGGCAGCCTGAGGCCTTAAAGAGATGAGTGGTTGACAGCTATTGTGGCTAAATAGGGGCCGCTAATCCATACTGGGTGTGAACACCACACATATACCACTATATAGCACCGGCAATATACTGGATTGTCATAGAGGGCATGTAAAGAACAGGGTACATTATACAAAGCGACATGGGGATATAGGGACAAATCATGACAAGTGGTATTTTATGAATGTGCATTAACTGTCGAGGAAGACCAACAACAGTCCAAGAAGGCTGTGGAGAGGCAAAAGGGAAACTTACCTCCATCAACAGGAATCTTGGGAACACCTGTCCTGAAAAGTCCCACGTCATTGTTGTTGTGCATATTTCAAGAAGTATAAATATAAGAAATATCTTAATTCATAGCTAGTGTTATTGTATTATATTATTAATACAATGGATTATTTACATTATTTGGTTTCCTACTTGCAGATGAACATAAACACAGGTTAATCATTAATAACAATAATAATAATAATAATAAAAAATATGCTACATAATCTCTTCTCAACGGCATTCCTCAGTAACCATCAATTGGTGAAATGTTAACCGTTACCAAACGAATAACATGCAATTGTTGGACTATGCAAGTCTCCCATCACTTCTGCATTGGTATAAACTTAACAACAACCATATTTTTTAAAACATGATATATATCTATATTTATGGCGTGTGCAATCATTCTGCTGGGGGCACTTCATTGATGGAATGGCTGATAGCCACTGTATATATATTTCACTTATATTACTTGGTAGCACTGTTTGGAAATGAAGAAGATGCTTTCATGAAGTTGAAATTTTCCTAAAATCAAAATATAACGAAAAAAGTTTAAAGACAAAGTGATAAAAAAATGACGACTTTTCTCAACGGCATTCCTCAGTGAACATCAGTTGGCTAAAAACAACATAACCATACATGTCCCTAGATAAGATGATTATGGCACATGTGATGGTGGGTAGCCACATAGGTCATGCTCATATATTCTATAGCCTGGCTGGATTATGTTAAAATTTGGACCAATAGATTGTCACAAAGGAGTAATTTTTAGAAGGTTATTAGCCCCTATCTCTTCTTCTATCTAGACACAGGGCACCACCCCCCATGACACCATGACTTCTCCCTAGATTAGGGGATTGCAGGCCAAGCATCTCCCATGAGGCAGCAACACTAGCGTGTGAGGCATGGGGGCAGACAAGGAGGTGACAGGCTGCAGATGTGCAAGGGTGACCTCCAACATGGAGAAGGTGGTGCTAGCAACCATAACACACTTGGTGTTTTTGATGCCTAGCTGGGTTACTGCGCTCTGATTCTGCACCACCTGGAGCAGTCTGGCAATGTATGATTCAATTTGCTGGTTTGCGTCTCCTCACCTCCCTATAGTACAGGGGTATCCAAACTCGGTCCTGGAGGTCCACACACATGCCTTAATTTTGATAACCCTGCTGTGCACAGGTGAGTCAATCACTTCTTCAGTCATCCTGATTGACTCACCTGTGCACAGAGAGGATATATTCAAATTTAGGCCTGGGTATGGCCCTCCAGGACCAAGTTTGGACACCCCTTCTATAGTGCCTCCTCTGAGTGCAGCCTACCGATGCCTGATGGAAGGAGATGCAGGTCTGGTGCCCCTGCATAACATTTATCTGTTCATGTATAAGAACCAGCATCTCCCCCATGGTGACCGCTAATGGTGGGCATGGGGGTTAAGGTCTGGCCAGGCATGCCTGTGAAGGCAGGAGGCAATGATGGGTGAGGTGTTCATGAGCAGTGGGGGTGACAATGGGTCTGGTGGTGGTGGTGGTAGCTACGTTCCGTGGTGGGGGAAAAGAATTGGAGTCAATGAAGAACGAAGGCCCAGGCAATGAGTCAATTTGGGGGAGGAGTTGGCCAGTGGGGTCACATATCATAAGATTGACTGAAGGTTCAGCAAGTCCCACAACTGATTACATAAACCCTAAATCCTCCTCTGATCTCTAGCTCTCTGATCCTCTCCTTCTTTCCTCCTCCTTCTGAGAATGATCCTGTAGGGCGGAGGTATGAACAGCAGCATCCGGCTCCACCTAAGACGACGCCCCTGCCTCAGGCTCCGTTGAGAACCCAGACCTGAAATGAGAGAAAAATATAATAACATTGTATAATCAACTCATTGCTGTGTGTTCCTATATATCTGACAGCCTGATGTTTAGAATCTGTGTTGTTCAATTCTTTGCAATTGTAAGTATTTTATTTTGAGAACGATGATTATTGCTTTGTACGATGGCCTTGGCTCACAACAATATATTGCAGCAGTCTGCCCTCTGTAGCACTTGCATACACGTTATCTGCAGACTTTGCTTACCAATCAGTTACCATCTCTCAGCAATTGTTTTCATGCTGCTGAGACATGTTCCCTGATCAGCTAGTACACATATACAGTGTCTTGCAAAAGTATTCACCCTCCTTGGCATTTTTTGTGTTTTGTTGCCTCACAACCTGGAATTAACATGGATTGTTAGAGGATTTGCAACATGTCCACAACTTTGAAGATGTTTTTTTATTTATTTATTGTGAAGCAGACAACAAATACAGTAGGACAAAATAACAGAAAAAGTCAATGTGCATAACTATTCACCCCCCTAAAATCAATACTTTGTAGAGCCACCTTTATCTTTAAGTCTGACCACAGATTTTCTATTGGATTGAGGTCTGGGCTTTGACTAGGCCATTCCATCGCATTTACATGTTTCTCCTTAAACCACTCAAATTTTGCTTTAGCAGTGTGTTTGGGGTCATTGTCCTGCTGGAAGGGTGAACCTCCGTCCTAGCCTCAAATCACGCACAGAGTGGTACAGGTTTTACTCAAGAATATCCATGTATTTAGCACCATCCATCTTTCCATCAACCCTGACCATTTTTCCAGTCCTGGCTGCTGAAAAACATCCCCACAGCATGATGCTGCCACCACCATGTTTTACTGTGGGGTTGGTGTTACTTGGGTGATGTGATGTGTTGGGTTTGCGCCAGACATAGCATTTTCTTTGATGGCTGAAAAGTTAAATTTTAGTTTCATCAGACCAGAACACCTTCCTCCATACATTTTGGGAGTCTCCCACATGCCTTTTCGCAAACTCAAAACATGCCATTTTGTTTTTTGCTGAAAGTAATTGCTTTCTTCTGGCCACTCTGCCATAAAAGCCAACTCTATGGAGCGTACAGCTTATTGTCATCCTATGTACAGATACTCCAGTCTCTGCTGTGGAACTCTGCAGCTCCTCCAGTATTATCATAGGTCTCTGTGCTGCCTCTCTGATTAATGCCCTCCTTGCCCGGTCCGTGAGTTTTGGTGGGCAGCCATCTCTTGGCAGGTTTGTTGTTGTACCATGTTCTTTCCATTTGGTTATGATAGATTTGATGGGGATCATCAAAGATTTGGATATTTTTTTATAACCTAATCCTGACTTTTACTTCTTAACAACATTGTCCCTTACTGGTTTGGAGAGTCCCTTGGTCTTCATGATAGTGTTTGGTTAGTGGTGCCTCTTGCTTAAGTGTTGCAGCCTCTGGGGCCTTACAAAAAAGGTGTGTATATGGCAGATCATGTGACACTTAGATTGCACACAGGTGGACATCATTTCACTAATTATGTGACTTCTGAAGGTAATTGGTCGCACGTGAGCTTTTTATGGGCTTCATAATAAAGGGGGTGAATACATACGCACATGCCAATTTTCTGTTTTCTATTTTTTTTAAATAATTTTATGTATATATTTTTCTCATTTCATTTTACCAACTTAGACTATTGTGTTCTGATCCATCACATAACATTCAGAGTAACATAACATTGAACTTAATTTAACAAAATAGGTAAAAAGTCAAGGGGGGTGAATACTTTTGTATCCCTAAGGAGTCTGAATCTGCATATGCTGCAGTGGGCACAACCATACATGGACTCTCTACTGAGTGTTTATTCATTTTAAATATATCACGTAATTGATACTCATTGTAAAATGTTCTCTGTGCGTATTTGTCACACATTTGATGATCCCCACCAATAAGGCTGATATGTAAGCTTCCTGTATTGGACTAGGGATAGATTATGCATCTATCCATTGTCAAATCCATGGAGCTCACATACCTCTCTCGGTGGTGGACAGCATTTATATGTGTGTTAACTATGTTTGAATGCTGTGCATGTGGGGGTTTGTTGATGTGTATGATATTCACCTGGCACAGTAGGTGGATTGTGTGGCTCTGGTGATGGTCGCTGGGGCAACCTCTCCAGCTCATTATACTAGGCAGTCACTTGAGCATCATCATTTGGAGCTCTTGCTGCTCTTGCCCCCTCTTCCATCATCCTTTTCCCTTTAGCATGGCTGTCGTCATAACAATGTCGGACCTCACATCCTTTTTCTCAAATCCAACCTCAGTAACGGCAGCTACAACCTCCTTCCAGGACTAGTCCCTGTTGCTAGGACTAACTCCTAGTCCTCTACCTCCACTCACTCTCTCCCTACCTCTTACTCTCCTCCACTCCCTCTTTCCCTACATGTCCCTCCCCTCCACTCCCCAAGGCTTCTTCTCTCTACTTCTCTCCTCCTCTCTTCCTCTCTCAGACCTCCTTTCCCCTTCTCGCTCCTCCCTCCATTATAAATCCTGAAATTAAAACAAGGATGAATAATAAAGTTTACATGTATGTATAGAAATAGGCAGTAACCTTGAAACGGCTGTCTGTGGGTAGTATTCCCAGCATGTGTATAATCCAACCTTGGCTTTGCAAAAAAGCTGTGTAATGCAGTGAGCATAAGCTTAAAGGAATCCATGTTTAAAATGGTTATGGATTGAAGAAATAAGCAATTGTGACCACATTTGCATGTCCCTCCTTAGCTTCCTAGAGTGCAGTGTAATAACTGTATTTCTCAGAATTCTGAGCAGGAAGCAAGATTTTTTACTTGTTTTAGACATTAAATTGTAAACACAAATGTACTATTTATATACTATCAGCCTTTTTAAATTGTGATTCTGTAAATTTAAAAGGGCTCTATTTAAGCACACAGCATATTTTATTTACAGAAGTTTTTAGTTAGTGAAGACCTTGCTTTTGGATAGAAATCCACTAACTTAAAACTTCTGTAAAAAAATATGCTGTCTGCTTAAATAGAGCCCTTTCAAATTTACTGAATTGCAATTTAATAAGGCTATATATATATATATATATATATATATATATATATATATATATATATATATATATATATATGTATATATATATATATATATATATATATATATATATATATATATATAAAATTGCATATAGTTGTTGTAATTGCGGCCCTGCCGAATCGGAGATGAGCACCATGGTCACTCATCCCTACAACCCACAGCACTTAGGCAATGAGCGCCGAAGGCGCTAATGGAAATGAGCACCACAGGTGCTCATCCCGAGGCACGCAGGACTTAAGGTAGTACACAGGGAGAGAGGCTCGCAATAAGCGCTGAGGGTGCTCAAGTGCAAGGCCTAGAAAGTACACAGGGGGAGAGGCTTGCAATGAGCGCCAAAGGCGCTCGATTCGGGGCTCGCAATGAGCGCTGAAGCTGCTCAGAGGGGCCAACCTCACATTCGGTGGCAAACAGCATTGCCGTCATTTATTGACAGGCAAGTCGCTAGTATATTTATATTTATATACAGGAAAATATAAAATGTATGATTTGGATACAAGTGTAATGTTACTGATAAAAGCACTCGCAGGCAAAAAAAAATACATACTTACATAGCTTGAATTGAATGAGGCTCAACGTTAGTACTGTTAACACAGAAACATGGTAAATGTGAATTACACCAAGATTTTAGTAGATGAGGAGCTAGTCCGCACTGGTAAATAGTCTACATTTGTACTTTCAGTTCTTGTTGAACTTACAAAGTTGAACTGGACATTTAGTTTTATAGTATACTAGCGACGGTCAATAAAAGAAAGTGTTGAAATGCTGTTTGTCACACAATGTGAGTGTACTGTGTGCCTCAAGTAACTAAATTCCTCAAAAAGCAGAAATCTACATTACATAAAATAAGAAAAACTAAAATCACCAAAATGTACATTACAGAACAAAAAAAAAAACCTAAGTCAAAAAAAATGGGAACATTACAGAAAATAACAAAATACATTACAACCCCCCCTCACTACAATTTTTTTTTTAAATTACACACCTGAAAATGAAATACATATAATACATACATATAATACAACACAATTAAATAAAATACAATACAACACAATTAAATAAAATACAATACACCCCTATATAATATACATGCCACTATCTAATATACATGCCACTATATAATGTAATATACATCCCACTATCTAATATACAATACTATTTAATCATACGTCCCCCTATCTATCTAATATACAATACATGCTTTATATATATATATATATATATATATATATATATATATATATATATATATATATATATATATATATACAGGGAGTGCAGAATTATTAGGCAAATGATTATTTTGACCACATCATCCTCTTTATGCATGTTGTCTTACTCCAAGCTGTATAGGCTCGAAAGCCTACTACCAATTAAGCATATTAGGTGATGTGCATCTCTGTAATGAGAAGGGGTGTGGTCTAATGACATCAACACCCTATATCAGGTGTGCATAATTATTAGGCAACTTCCTTTCCTTTGGCAAAATGGGTCAAAAGAAGGACTTGACAGGCTCAGAAAAGTCAAAAATAGTGAGATATCTTGCAGAGGGATGCAGCACTCTTAAAATTGCAAAGCTTCTGAAGCGTGATCATCGAACAATCAAGCGGTTCATTCAAAATAGTCAACAGGGTCGCAAGAAGCGTGTGGAAAAACCAAGGCGCAAAATAACTGCCCATGAACTGAGAAAAGTCAAGCGTGCAGCTGCCACGATGCCACTTGCCACCAGTTTGGCCATATTTCAGAGCTGCAACATCACTGGAGTGCCCAAAAGCACTACTACTACAATACTCAGAGACATGGCCATGGTAAGAAAGGCTGAAGACGACCACCACTGAACAAGACACACAAGCTGAAACGTCAAGACTGGGCCAAGAAATATCTCAAGAATGATTTTTCTAAGGTTTTATGGACTGATGAAATGAGAGTGAGTCTTGATGGGCCAGATGGATGGGCCCGTGGCTGGATTGGTAAAGGGCAGAGAGCTCCAGTCCGACTCAGACGCCAGCAAGGTGGAGGTGGAGTACTGGTTTGGGCTGGTATCATCAAAGATGAGCTTGTGGGGCCTTTTCGGGTTGAGGATGGAGTCAAGCTCAACTCCCAGTCCTACTGCCAGTTCCTAGAAGACACCTTCTTCAAGCAGTGGTACAGGAAGAAGTCTGCATCCTTCAAGAAAAACATGATTTTCATGCAGGACAATGCTCCATCACACGCGTCCAAGTACTCCACAGCGTGGCTGGCAAGAAAGGGTATAAAAGAAGAAAATCTAATGACATGGCCTCCTTGTTCACCTGATCTGAACCCCATTGAGAACCTGAGGTCCATCATCAAATGTGAGATTTACAAGGAGGGAAAACAGTACACCTCTCTGAACAGTGTCTGGGAGGCTGTGGTTGCTGCTGCATGCAATGTTGATGGTGAACATATCAAAACACTGACAGAATCCATGGATGGCAGGCTTTTGAGTGTCCTTGCAAAGAAAGGTGGCTATATTGGTCACTGATTTGTTTTTGTTTTGTTTTTGAATGTCAGAAATGTATATTTGTGAATGTTGAGATGTTATATTGGTTTCACTGGTAAAAATAAATAATTGAAATGGGTATATATTTGTTTTTTGTTAAGTTGCCTAATAATTATGCACAGTAATAGTCACCTGCACACACAGATATCCCCCTAAAATAGCTAAAACTAAAAACAAACTAAAAACTACTTCCAAAAATATTCAGCTTTGATATTAATGAGTTTTTTGAGTTCATTGAGAACATGGTTGTTGTTCAATAATAAAATTAATCCTCAAAAATACAACTTGCCTAATAATTCTGCACTCCCTGTATATATATATAGCTACCCAAATTGTAAGCTGCAATACAATAATTAAGACCACTTACCTTTGAGATGTTTCTTCAGATCAGCAACCTACGGTAAAAAAGATTAAAAAAATGAATACAACACGTTTACATGAAATACCTAAAAATTCTAAACATTCTAAATATTCTAAATATTATACTCACCTTTCCAGCATGTCCCATTCCAGCATGTCATGTCCCAGCATGTCACGTCCTCCATGTTCCGTCGTCCATCTTTGCGTCTTGTCCGGAGCTACTCCTGTAGCGCGATGTCTCCGCTCTCCTTGTCTTCTCCGGAAGCATCCGAGCATTAAAAAAAAAAAAAAAAAAAAAGTGACACACATCCGCCCTGGCGGATGTCTCCGACGCTAATGACCTTCCTATGGAGTGTTCCAGAATAAAATTGGCAATGGCGGCTTCTGATTGGCTGAAAAGGCTGTCTATCAAATTCAGCCAATGAGAAGACCCCATTTGTGAACCAATGAAAAAAGGATACACCCCAAAATACAACGCTGATTGGATAACACACCTGTCAATCTTGATTTGAACCAATGCTATGGCTTTATTGCCATCAGCCAATCACAATGGAATATAACCCCACGTACTGATTGGTGAAGACATCTGCGCCTTCCCATTGGCTGTAATATTGATTGATATTAACCAGTAGCCAATGAGAATGCGCAAATCCTTCACCAATCAGTACGTGAGGGTGTATTCCATTGTGATTGGCTATTGTCAGTGCAACCAATCAGAATGCGCAGAGGCTCCAACCAATCACCCTGTGGGGGTGTATTTCATTGTGATTAGCTGAAGGCATCTGCGCCTTGTGATTGGTTTAAATAAAGATTTACAGGTACATTATCCAATCAGAGTGGGATTTTAGGGTGTATCCCTTTGTGATTGGTTCACACATTGGCGCCTCCTGATTGGGTGAATTTGATAGACAGCGTTTTCAATTAATTAGAAGGCGCCATTCCTCATTTTCTTCTCATTAGCGTCGGAGATGTCCGGGAGTGCGGATGTATGTATATATATATTTTTTTTATACAGGGCGTGGCAGAAGAGGATCCGGAGGAGGCCGGAGACATCGCGGGGAGGTAAGTAGAATGTAGATTATGTTTATTTTATTTTGATGTATGTGTATTAATGTTGTGTTTTTTTTAACAGGTGCCGCTTTGGAGAAGGATTAAAAAAATAAGGACGGGACATGCCGGAAAGGTGAGTAGAATATTTAGAATGTATAGAATGTATAGAATGTTTATTTTAGAACTGTTAACGTGTTGCACTAATTTTTTTATATTTTTTTCCGTAGGTGGCTGATCTCAATGGACATCTGCAAAGGTAAGTGGTGTTAATTTTTTTATTTTAGCTTAGACTTAGAGTAGTTAAAATATAGATAGCATTTATTGTATGTTAGCTAGAGGTATGCGTTTTATATAGATAGCATAGGATGTATTGTAGATAGATTGTGGTATTTATTTAGATAGATTGGGGATGCATTATTATATAGATAGCATGTATATTAGATTATGCTATTTATTTAGATAGATTGTGTGATGTATATTAGATAGGGGTGTATTGTATTGTATCTAATTGTATTGTATTGTAATTGTATGTATTTGTATTGTATGTATTTGTATTATATGTATTTGTATTATTTGTATTTCCTTTTCAGGTGTGTATTTTTTCGTTTCTGTACTGAGGTTTTTTTATTTTCTGTAAAGTAGTTTATTTTTTGTGTGAGCTAGGTTTTTTATTTCATGTTATGCCGAT
Organism: Discoglossus pictus; assembly: GCA_027410445.1. Classification (NCBI taxonomy): domain Eukaryota; kingdom Metazoa; phylum Chordata; class Amphibia; order Anura; family Alytidae; genus Discoglossus; species Discoglossus pictus. The sequence goes on from CM050165.1 coordinate 362,967,197, forward strand.
TTTTTTTGTGTGACTTTAGGCTATTTTATTTTCTGTAATTAAGAGTGGTGGGGGTTAATAGGGGGTAGGTAGTGTAGATGTTAATAGGTAAGTGTAGAGGGTGTTTAATTGATATTTAATGTTTTATTGGGGGTGGCATAGTGCAGTATAGTGCAGTATAGTGTTTATACTTAGAGTCATGAAGGTCCTTGACCAACATGACACTAAGTACATTATGTGGTTAATGTAGTATTGTAACAGGCCCATAATGGTGTTAATATACCCTTATGAGACTGATGGGGTTAAATAGAGGCTTATGAGGGTCTGTATTGACCCCCATGAGTGACAGGGTTAATGAAGGGCTTATGGGGGTCTGTATTGACCCCCATGAGTGACAGGCTTAATGAAGGGCTTATGTGGGTCTCTATTGACCCCCATGAGTGACAGGGTTAATGATGGGTTTATGGGGGTCTGTATTGACCCCCATGAGTGACAGGGTTAATGAAGGGCTTATGGGGGTCTATATTGACCCCCATGAGTGACAGGGTTAATGAGGGTTTTATGGGGGTCTGTATTGACCCCCATGACTGACAGGGTGACAGTGTATTTTTTTTTTCTTTTACAACGGGTCCTTTAAGGACCTGTAACGCAGGAATTTAGAATTTTGATTGCAGCGGGGGTCCCCGATCGCGTGCAATCGGGACCCCCACTGCGATGGTTAATGTGGGGTTAATGCAGGGCTCCGAGCTTATCTCGGTTCCCCTGGGGTTAATGCGGGTTTCCGAGCTTATCTCGGATCCCTTCTTGGCTAATTTGTACGTGGCTGGGCTGTGAGTCTCGTTTTCGTTTTTTTCGGCGGCCATTTTTTCTCTCACTTAGGGGATTTTCGTGTGTCTGAACTCGGGAATTTGGACTTAAATGGAGGTGTAACTTCACTTTCAGAGGTCCTGGGTGCCCCCCCTTGCTATGGGTAAGCTTTTTATGCAGTTTGTGTGAGTATTTGGTGTGTTTTCACTGTTTTTAGTTGGGTCGGCCGTTATAGTCCGATTCTTAGTGCGTGTGGGTGTTTGTTACGTTAAGGTTAGTTCTGAGGTGTTTTTTTTTTCTAAGTCGTGCGTGTGACGTGTTTAACCTAAATGAGCGCTTGTGGCGCTCATTGCCTCATTGCCTAAGTGCTATGATTTAACGGCTTGCCTCGCTATGTGAGGCTCGCCGGCAATGAGCGCCAAGTGCTACGGTTTAACGGCCAATGAGCTCCTGCGGCGCTCATCGCTAAGTCGTACGCACCACGCAACACAGCGTGACGACGAACCGTAGTTGGACAATTATAATATGTCCTGTAATTCTGAGCCTCATTAAATTGGGGCTACGTTTTAAAACGCAGCCCACAACTGCAAATTTACGTGTTATGGGTATTAAATTAGCCGTGTAAAATTTTTCGCAGCGGAATTTGCATGTTAACACGCAGGACGGCCGAGAATAGGCCGCGTGCTGAGCAATGTTGAACTTCTCGCACGTAAATCCTTTGATCTGACGATCCTGTAACTGCTACTTGTTCAATTCAGCTATTAAATTGTCACAGGCAAATGGAGCCTAAAGGCCAAAATGTGTTCCAGAGCACCCGCAAGGGGGGTGAAGTACAATATGTAGCATTTGTAATGCAAATAACAACACTCTACTGTACATTTATTATAAGGGAAAGTGATGTTAGAATTAATAGCACAACATTCTCAATCCCTGCAATCAATGTGTTACGACATTTACTGTAATAGAATATCATATTTACTGCTTTATTAATATTGCATTATATCTGAACTGTGGGTTCGATCGCAAACTGTAATTAAAGCACGTAGGACTTCTAAATCTTCCCTCCCCTTTTCCAGTGACGTAATGCTAACAATCTCTTTTTCCATTGGCTCCATCTGAACCCGTAACTAAGTGCTTGCTAAATTGTTTGCGTTTGCGCACGTAACTCCGACAGGCGAGAATTGGTTTATGAAATAGCGTCTCTCGCTCATAGCTCTCAGCCCATTCTAATTTAATAGCGTCGTAAATTGGTCAAATTTCAAGCACGCAGCCCTTACGTGCTACACGCTGGAATTAAATATGATCGTATATCGGTATAGTCCAATTTAAGAAGAAGTATTATAACACAAGTTATTCATCTCCCTCACATATCAGCTCAGTAATGTAGATATTTTAAGTAAAACATTTTATTTAAAGATGATTAATAAAAGTTATATTTTAGATGCAACATTTTTGTCTCTTTAGAGATCAGGGTAAAGGTGTGCAACTTAACAGAGTTATTTTCTTTTTTGTTATTTCCTAACATAGAGCTTAATTGTATCTTGCAAACCCATGTGTAGAGCTTGCAAGACTACGTACAAGCTGGGTTATGTGATGTATCTGGACACGTAGCTTAACGACATGTACTACTTAGTTTTCGCCCCATTCATTAGCTCTAAGGACCAATAATAAAGCAAAATGTCATGATAACTGACATTTAAAGTCTATAAATGTTATAAAACTAACATAGCTTTTTCAAGTAAACATGCAGGTCCAGGTGTGGAGGAACTCTTAATAATGTGGGAGAGAGTGCTTTTGAGTGTCGGTAGGATTGTATTATAATTTTTTTAAACATAAATTACTGACAAATAACTTACTATACATACACATCACAAATAATAGTTGTCAAACTGCCATTTGTCGTCACGCTTGCGAGCCTTGCGAAGCAAGGCGAGCCGTTGAGGCATTGAAGACTGCTGAGCTTGCAGGACTTAGGCAATGAGAACCGAAGGCGCTCATTGCCCCGCGAGCCTCACGAAGCGAGGCGAGCATTTGAGGCATTGAAGCACGCGGGAATTAGGCTGAAATGAGCAATTAAGCAGCCGCGCAGCACTTAGGTTGAAATGAGCTCCAAAGGAGCTCATTGCCGCCAGCGGCCCTCGTCACACATGCAAGATCGGGGTAAAAATACGAGCTCAGAAAAATACTAATTTAATGGCCGACCCGCAAAAATCGGAAAACAAGAAAAAAACAAAAAATAATAAAAAAAAACATAAAAACACAATCACACACAGCACAGGGGGAGAGCCAGGTAGCATGGGAGTGAGGTTGCAAGTGATTTTAAGCCTTAGTTTACATAGTTTACGTAAGTAAAAATTCCTGAAACGAGGCTGAGCAACCCAGGCATGCAGGGCTTAGAAAATACACGACGGCAAAGACAGTAACACTTACACCAGCAACAACAGGGACGCAGGACTTTGAAAATAAAACAAACAGCAGTCAGCGCCCCCCACACAAACAGTCAGCAGAGACACAGAAGAGAAACACACAGGGAAGGGACAGGGGGGGGAGATACTGGAAAGAGACACATGGCATTCCCAAGCACAAAACTTGCAGGTTAACGAGCCCTGCAATGAGCTGCCCGTACAGTAGGCAGGAGGGAAGGTTCGCAATGAGTGCCGAAGGTGCTCAGAGGAGCAAAAGTCTCACATTGTGTGGCAAACAGCATTGCCGGGCTTACAATTTTATGCCTGTCATTTTTTGACAGGCAATTCGTTAGTAATTACATATTACACATATTGTATATATATTCATTTGGCCTCAAGGCAACATTAACTCCACCCTATACCCTCACCCTATACTCCCACCCTTAAAAATCATACAGCATTAGGTGACCACATAGAACACACAATTTTATTTCAACCAAATACATGTATAACACATTCCTTTTCTGTAATCATTTTTTATGAATGAGGATGGAGGAAAGATGGGAGAGGAGAAGAGAGGAGAGGCGGGAAGGGGACAAGGAGATGACTGGAGGGGGAGAGGAGCAGAGAGAGCTGCCCAGAGGAGATCAAGAGAGAGGAGCTGGAAGAGGAGTAGAGAGAGGTAGACAAATGGAGAAATGGAGGTGAGTGGGAAGAAGGGGAGAGAGGGTGAGGAGTGGAGAGAGGTAGATGAGTTGAGAGAGGTATAGTAGCGGAGAGAGGAAGAGGTCCTGGGAGAGGTGGGGAGAGGATAAGAAGTTTGAACAGTGAAGGAGAGATGCAACTTAAAAAAATGACTTTCACAAATAAAGGATTACATTTTTATCCTACCTCCGGTCGTCTTGGAAACTATTTGCACCACACCAATGATATAATGCATGGTCTGCTACATTCTGAATGTGCTCTGTAGATATAATAAGAATGTACTATTTTATTATTGTATTATTATTATACATTAATACATTTGTCTGTGTGTTTGTAATGGTTACAGATTTTTTGTTAACGCAACTTGGAGCACACCACTATAATGTACTCCTGAAAATATGTAATGTTCTTGAATTAAGTTCTGTTTGCATGTGAATCTGGCAAGTTCCCCACACAAAGTCACAGCAAGAGCTGTGTGCAGAAAGCAGGGTTAAGCCTTCCCAAATTCATCTGTGTAGGGAAATGATTGCTGGAAACGTCTAAATATATTTCATGTGGGTTAACTTATGGCTGACTACATTACTAAAAGCAAGTAAAACCATAAATGTTTCTATTCATGGAGCTTGCAATTGCCGTTGGCTGCAGATGTTGTTTATCATAGAACAGTCAGCGTGTGTCTATAAACAAACCTAAGACTGCCATTTTTTTGCTGTTCTTAGTGTAATAAAAAAAAAGGGCAATAGGTCACTTTAACATAGATTATTGTGCTCTTTCATACCATGAAGAGCACTTCCCAGATAGCAAGGATAACTAGCCACAAATGTGTGGAAGACTTAAAATGTAAGTCTGTTTAACTTTTTAAATTTTCACTGGCAAGTTATTCACTAGCAGAGCACTTGCAGCACAAGTTCTAGTTAACACTTTTTACATTTGTAGCAAATTTGCTTGGCAAGTCTCTAGCAAGAGCAAAGTTACTGTGTCAAGTCTATGGCAAGACCTCTGCAAGTATTTATAGGGTCTATTCACTAAAAAGTGAACAGGCAAGGAGAATTGCAAAATCTAGCCAAATATAAGGATGAACTACAAAACAATTCCCATTCAGATATTTCTATTTCAGCTATTTTAGCCTAGATTTTTCCAATTCGCCTCAATTCACTTCTTATTGAATAGCAACCTTAAGTAAATTATATTTAAAAACTAATGCTTTAAGCCAGTAAGTTTACTTGTGTGAATGTCATATTTTTAAGTTTTAATTTCATACATTGCCTGATAGACTATATTTAAGTTTATTACATGTATATCCTAGGTATAATTATACAGTTATTTACCTTAGGTATTGTTATATACTTATGTATTATCTCGGGTAATATATTAATTTGCAAATAAAAAAATAACATCATTAACATTTAAAATATATTTTTATGTTTTTACCTAAATCTGACTATTTGATATCTTTAACAACATTAATTTAACAATTTCTTAATTAACCATCCATTTATTAGTTACAGCACAAGAATACAATATATTGTATACAATTGTGCACATTGTATGTAAATCTGAAGATCAAATAAAAATGGTCTGCCATTATTGACATGGATAAATTATTCTTCCTTCTTTTGTTAAATGTGAAAAAACTGCAACCCTTGATAGTGCATTTAAGAAAAATGATTAACATAAAAATATGAATTAAAATATGTTAATAAAATCAATACATAACAAAGCATTACATCTTACTAACAGTTACAATTTTATTAGGTTGAACATTAAAAAGAGCATTTACTAAAACATTACTTAACATGCAACTGTAACCATAACAGTCAAAGAATAATTACATTTTTCAAGACAAAAATATATATAATCGGCATAAGGTAAGTTGGCCATTTTGTGATTGGATGCCAGTATTTTCTATTTTCTTGACTTCTTAGAAAATAATGAGCACTCAGAATAGCTCATTATTCTGTAGCTTTCACTACATTACTGAGTCTTATACAAAGTAATAGCAAGCGGCCATTATTTGCCACTGGAGCCATTATCACTTGGAAATATTAGTTACCAACTTAGAATAGGAGCCTATATATTTCTTGCACCGTATTATTGTTTAATAATGCCTCTGCTGCACCACCGCTATTTTACCCCGCCTATTGCTCTTTTGGCCGCCATGCCCGTCGCTCTTTTACGATTTCAACAGCTTTGCTCTGCCTTTCGCTCTTTTGGCCGATTTGCCCCGCCATCGCTCTTTAGCTCTGGCTATCGCTCCTTCGGCCGTTCTGCTCTGCTATCGCTCTCTCACTATGCGGACACTTTTGCACCTCTGCCCCGCCATCGCTCATCCTCTCTGCCTGTCGCCCTTTCAGCAACTCTGCTCCGTCATCGCTCTTTCGCTCTACCTATTGCTTTTTTGGCCACTCTGCTCCGCCATCGCTCTTTAACTTTGCCTGTCACTCTTCTGACCGCCCTACCCATAACTTTTTCTGCTACTCTACTCCACCTACGCCCTTTCGCCTGCTGCTCTGCCTATCGATCTTTTTGGCTGCTCCGCCATTGTTCTTCCGCACTGCCTGCCGCTCTACAGGCTGCTCTGCTACGCCTTCGCTCTTTTGCCCGGCCATCACTCTTTCGACCGCCCTGTTCCCGTCTTTGCTCTTTTGCTCTGCCTGTCGCTCTTCTGGCTTCTGTGCTCCACAATCGCTCTTTCACTCTGCCTGTTGCTCTTCTAAACGTTTTGCCCCGCCATCACTCTTTCACTCTGCCCATCGCTCTTTCGGTCGTTCTACTCCAACTTCGCTCTTTCGCTATTCCTGTCGCTCTTTGGCCGCTTTGCTCCGCCATTGCTCTTGCACTGCGCACGACGCTATTTTGACATCTCGACCATCGCTCGAATTTGCTTAGGCTGACAACGCCATGTACATCTTAATTACCCTGCCACGCCTCCAGACTACTTGCTACTCCAAGCACGTCTAATCTCGTTCTTAGGTCTGCACCAGATTCCAGAACACCTTCCATTGGCACAAGGGCGCTCTTTACCCTATTCACCTCTGTCTACGGGTTGTCTGATCCATGCTTATTGCCCTCCGTTTGGCCTTTTTTGCCCACTATAACAACCTACATCTCAATCCTTCTACAATAAAAACATACCTCTCAGGAGTCCAATTTCACGTCGCCCAATTTCACTTCCTCCAGCAATCTCTCTTCACCACCAGTTAAACTTTGCCTCAAAGCCCTAACAAGAATCGCAGAACTAACAAAACATCACACCTCCATTTAAACAAACCACCTCCTAGCTCTCTTCTAACCCCTTTGACCAGACACATCTCTCACAATTGCAGCCGATACCAAATGGTCTCCTCTGGATCGCTCCGATCTACCTTACTAAACAAGACACTAAAATCAACAAAGACACACGCCAAATTTTGTCGTCATCTACCAAAACCAATCGCACGACTACAACAACTACCACTGACCAATTACTGGCTCCGTGCCCGGTCACTACACTCCGCCATCTCCACTCAACCATACTCCACAAACCTAGCCTTCCCCATTTACTTTGTATTTCCAACTAACCACTATCCACATCTACGTTCATTTACTACATTAGATTAATCCTATCTCGCCTTGACCACAACCCATCTAACTATTCGGTCACCCTTTTAGAATGAGAGCAGCTCAGCCTCTAATCGCTGCGAGCCTCACAAAGCGAGGCGAGCCGTTAAACCGTAGTACTTAGCCCAGGCGAGCCTCACAAAGCGAGGCGAGCCATTAAAATAAGAGACGCAGGACTTAGAACAAAAAAATATATACAAGAAGCGGGACTAAATAAAACCAAAAAAATTACAAAAACATCACAGACAGCATGGGGCAACAGCCAAGACGTCTGTGAGTGAGCTGGAACGTGAATTTAACTCTATTTAGATGATTTTCGCCACTCGAAAATCGCCTAAGTGAGGAAAAACATGGGCGCCAAAAAAATGAAAACAAGGCTACACAACCCCGGACTGTGCAAAACACTGCAAAACGCGTAGCACTTTAGACATCAGACAACGAACTACAAGATACACTCTTACAAATGCCGAAAAATGCTCAAGAGATGCGTACCACATTAATAACTTTACGACTATACAATGCTGCTTTACACAATAAACCAACGGCTTTACCTCGCACACACAGCCTATTTAGAATGCACAGTTCAAACATTCATTACACTTTATAAGCAGGGCACTAACACTCACAATGTATATTCTATGCAAACACAAAATACAAACAGATTGTTAGCTCTTCAGCCTATTGATCGCTGCATATATCAATTATAAATAATTCAACTATATTAATTTAGTGAATAAATCATTAATTATTACTTAACTACATATACATAGAAATAGATATCTCTCTCAGAGGACCAAAAGTACACAACAGGAGATGCTTGCAACGAGCTCCAAAGGCGCTCATTGCGACGCATGCAATGAGTGCCAAAGGCACTCATCAGCGCAAGCCTTGCAATGAGCGCCGGAGGGCCTAAGGCTCACAATGAGTGCCAAAGGCGATCATTGTGAGGCCTGCGATGAGCACCAAAGGCTCCATTATGTCTCAAACAGCATTCCCATGGCTTCAAATTTTATTGCCCCGTCATTTTTGACGGGCAAGTCGCTAGTATATATATAATGATTGCCTATTAATGTCATTTAGCAAGTAAATGATTTTCCTTTCCAAATGGTAAGTATAAATTGCCAAATGTTGCATTAAAAATAAGAATCACATATATATAATTGTGAGTATGCGGGCTGTTGCTAATGCTGCAGGCTCGCGCAGGGAGTCTGCGGCCCTCGCTTCACAAAGGTGCTCCTTGCCAGCAACTGAGGACCTCACAAAATTTACAGAGTTACGAAACCAAAATACGAGACACGTTACGACCCATTATGACCTCGCACAAAACCGTCCAAAACCCGAGCACATGAAAACATGACAAATAAACAATAAATACACACAACAAATACATCAAAAGCTTACCTAAAGCAAGGGGGGACACCCAGGACCTTGAAAACTGAAGTTACACCTCAATTTAACTCCAAATAAAAGAGTTTAGACACCCGAAAATCACCTAAGCGTGAGAAAAAATGGCCGCCGAACAAAACGAAAACGAGGCTAAAGGACCCTAAACACACAAAACACCACCAAACACCCACATATTTTCCGAAAAAGTCGGACGACATCCGAAAACAAGGACGCAAAATCAGCCACAGCCGCATACCACACATTATGCGCCATTTCAGAACACTAACTTATACAATCCGGAAGCACACAGCTACCCTAACGGATTTGCCTCGCGCACGCACACTATTACACTGCACACATTCATGATGCTTACACAACAGCTCCACAGCACTGATAATGCAGCAACATGAAAACAGATTGCCAGCTCTTAAACACAATGCTTCTTGCATATATTACTTCAAAATTGGTAAAGTATATTTATCTCTTATTTTATTAATTATTCATTGCCATACCAAAAAAAACACCCACGCTGCTCATAGCACACAAACAACCAAGAGGCTCGCAATGAGCGCCGAAGGATCTTAAAACACCAACAAAATTAATTTTGCACGCAAACAACATTACCTGCCTTACAATCCTATTGCCGTCATTTTTTGACGGGCAAGTCGCTAGTTACTAAAATAAAATTGATAAAATCATTGTTAAGATATTGATTACTTTACAAGCTTAGACAAGGAACAAAACATGTAATTTAAGAGATATTTTACAAAAGCACATCACCATATCAATATCATTGTGTTAAAGATGCACATTGATTCCAACTGTAGCCAAACTAAAGAGATAAGCCTGAACTTAAGAGCTTGCCAGTTTGTTTTTCAGAGATTTGCTTGCTTTCAAAGCATAAGCATCTTCCAATTTTTTTAAGTCGTCCAAAGACTTCAGGACCAGAAGACTAAACATCGATGTGTCTTCTTCTTCTGCTATAGGTACATTTGCTTCTAGTACATTTGGTATGGCTTCCAATATTTCCTCTATTTTTTCAAGTCTCCCAGCAGTCCATTTTCAAACCTCTCTTGCTGGATATAGAAAGAAAAAAGAAGGGAATCAGTAAGATTCAGAGATATTACCGAGACCAAGTTTAAATTCCCTGTTGCTTTTAAAGAGCACTTTCCATTTGACCATGTCAAAAAGTGACTACTAAACTAAACTGTTTTCCTCCTTTTAGTCAGCATAGAAATTATGCAAACTACATCAATATTCTACTTTTTCAACACAAAATGTTTAGCCTTACATCAAGATAAAAATATATATAGCAAGCATTATGCTTTACAATTATTGTGACCAAATGAAGAGTACATGATCTTTTGCAAGCAGTGTGGAAATGAAGCAGACAATATAACTTATGTAAAAGACTTAATAAAACATTAACACAATAAAGAAAATATGGCTTTACAAGTTCTGTACAGTGCAAACAAACATAGAAAAAAAATATCTATTATACAATCTGACCCGAATAATGGGAGATGTGCTGCCTTCCCCCTCACTCCCATGTGTCTCTAACCCCGCTCTCCCTCTCCTGTGTCTTCCCCCCTCTCCATTCTCTGTGTCTCTTTCCCCCTCTCTCATGTGCTTCTTAACCCCTCTCCTTTGTCTCTCTCTGCCTCTCCTGTCTCTCTTTCCCCCCTCTCCTGTGCTTCTTAACCCCTCTCCATTGTCTCTCTCTGCCTCTCCTGTGTCTCTTTCCCCCCTCCCCTGTCTCTCTCCCACTGTCTTTCTCCCACCCTCTCCCCTGTCTCTCTCCTCATCCTGTCCCACCCTCTTGCCGCCCGCCGTGTAGAAAGTGAGAAAGATCTGGAAATTGTCCAGAATACAGTATATAAAATCTATCTTACACATGTGCAATACCGCAGTTGCACGTCAAAACCATTGGCAAACAGTTAGAAATGTCATGAAACGCATGCGATATTTGCGACGTAGACACAATTCGCGAGTCTCACAGCGGTGAGGCTCGTAATGTGTGGCTAAGTTGCACTTTGCAGGCCTTGCGATCCGCAGCCAAGCTGCAGTTTGCAGGCCTTGCCCTAAAAAGACTATCCTTTTGTGAGCCTCGCAATGAGCGCCCTTACCGCGGATCGCCTTGCAATGAGCGCCTTTGCCCTATGGCACACATTGTGAGCCTTGCAATGAGCGCCTTTGGCCTACAGCCTTCGGCGTTCATTGCGGGCCTCGCAATGAGCGCCTTCTGTCCTAATTGCGGGCCTCGCAATAAGCGCCTTTGGCCTACGGCCTTCGTGATCATTGTGGACCTCTCCCACCTCTACCTTCTTTGCCCATTACGGGCCTCGGCATGTGCTATGTGCACGCGCAAACCCGCATCTTTGTGAGCATTACACACAAACTCGCAATTACCACAGCTACAGTCAGGTCCATAAATATTGGGACATCGACATAATTTTAATCTTTTTGGCTCTATACACCACCACAATGGATTTGAAATGAAACAAACAAGATGTGCTTTAACTGACGACTTTCAGCTTTAATTTGAGGGTATTTACATCCAAATCAGGTGAACGGTGTAAGAATTACAACAGTTTGTATATGTGCCTCCCACTTTTTAAGGGACCAAAAGTAATGGGCCAGATTAACAGTCATAAATACAATTTTCACTTTGCAATACTTGGTTGCAAATCCTTTGCAGTTAATTACAGCCTGAAGTCTGGAACGCATAGACATCACCAGGCGCTGGGTTTCATCCCTGATGATGCTCTGCCAAACCTCTATTGCTACTGTCTTCAGTTCCTGCTTATTCTTGGGGCATTTTCCCTTCAGTTTTGTCTTCAGCAAGTGAAATGCATGCTCAATCAGATTCAGGTCAGAAGATTGACTTGGCCATTGCATAACATTCCCCTTCTTTCCCTTAAAAAACTATTTGGTTGCTGTTGCAGTATGCTTCGGGTCATTGTCCATCTGCACTGTGAAGCACCGTCCAGTGAGTTCTGAAGCATTTGGCTGAATATGAGCAGATAATATTGCCCGAAACACTTCAGCAGTGACATCATCAATAAATACAAGAGAACCAGTTCCATTGGCAGCCATACATGCCCACACCATGACACTACCACCACCATGCTTCACTGATGAGGTGGTATGCTTTGGATCATGAGCAGTTCCTTTCCTTCTCCATACTCTTCTCTTCCCATCACTCTGGTACAAGTTGATCTTAGTCTCATCTGTCCATAAGACCTTGTTCCAGAACTGTGAAGGCTTTTTTAGATGTTGTTTGGCAAACTCTAATCTTGCCTTCCTATTTTTGAGGCTCACCAATGGTTTACATCTTGTGGTGAACCCTCTGTATTCACTCCGGTGAAGTCTTCTCTTGATTGTTTACTTTTTCACACATACACCTACCTTCTGGAGAGTGTTCTTGATCTGGCCAACTGTTGTGAAGGGTGTTTTCTTCACCAGTGAAATAATTATTCGGTCATCCACCACAGTTGTTTTCCGTGGTCTTCCGGGTCTTTTGGTGTTGCTGTTGCTGGTGCGTTCTTTCTTTTTAAGGATGTTCAAAACAGTTGATTTGGCCACACCTAATGTTTTTGCTATCTCTCTGATGGGTTTGTTTTGTTTTTTCAGCCTAATGATGGCTTGCTTCACTGATAGTGACAGCTCTTTGGATCTCATATTGAGAGTTAACAGCAACAAATGCAAATAGCACACTTGAAATTAACTCTGGACCTTTTATCTGCTCTTTGTAATTGGGATAATGAGGGAATAACAAACACCTGGCCATTGAACAGCTGAGCAGCCAATTGTCCCATTACTTTTGGTCCCTTAAAAAGTGGGAGGCACATATACAAACTGTTGAGCTGAAAGTCTGCAGTTAAAGCACATCTTGTTTGTTTCATTTCAAATCCATTGTGGTGGTGTATAGAGCCAAAAAGATTAGTTTTGTGTCGATGTCCCAATATTTATGGACCTGACTGTATATACAGTATCTCACAAAAGTGAGTACACCCCTCACATTTTTGTAAATATTTTATTATAGCTTTGCATGTGACAACACTGAAGAAATTACACTCTGCTACGTGTTTATATGTTTTCTATAATATGTTGTGTTGATTCCCCCTATATGAATTTAACTGATGATGTCAGATGCTGCCTCCACTCTCTGTGATACCCATGAATATGTTTTGTTCTGTGAAATCCACATGCATTACATTAGTGTCACATTCCTATAAATGTAAACTGAGGAGACACATAAAAATAAAACTTATTGAGACTGTTGTGCAATTAATTCTAATATCTTTCATCGCTCTACCCATAATTTACAGTGCAGTATTACTGTTTTATTTGCATTTACAGTGCTATAAATTGGTGTTTAACCCCTTTTCGGGTCCTTTTGAGTACATGTAGGATTTTCTCCTCCATTTGCGGTTTACACGTGTGGATACGTTTGCAAGCTTGGGGAATTGGAGCAATTAAATAGCTATTTGCGATTTTAGCCCTGAGAAAGTGACACATCAAAGACTTCTGAATGGTGTAAGTTTCGAGTTGGATAACCGACATTTTTTAAGCTTGTAACTCGTAACCTGATTGGAGCCCTCAAAAAGACACAAATTGAATAGCAAAATTGACTACAATCTCACTTACGGGCCTCCAGATCTCAAATTTGGCCAATTGAATGAGGCTCAATATTTTTAAACTGAAGAATTTGCAGCAGACTTGCAGCAAATTTGCAAAGCAATGAAGACTGTGCAAATGTGCAACAAGCTTGTGAACCTTGGCAAGTCTAGCAATAGCATAGAAAGTTGCAGCTCACTTGATTGCTATCTACCGTATTTTTCGCCGTATAAGACGCACTTTTTCTTCCCCAAAACTGGGGGAGGAAAGTTGGTGCGTCTTATACGGCGAATATACATTTTCACACTGCCTCTGTCCTCTTGATCTCACCCCAGCGCTTCCTACCAGCATCGCGTCGGCTGGTGCGTCCTAGTGACGTCACACACGCAACGCTGCAGTACACGAGGAGTGCTTGTAGGAACCGCTGGGGTGAGATCAAGATGGCAGAGATCAGAAGAAAGGTGAGGATCAGGAGGATCAGGAGGGTCAGGGAGGGTCAAGGGCTCCCAAATGCTGCAGTATATGTATGTATGTGTATGTATATGTGTGCATGTATGTGTATGTATGTATGTGTATGTATGTATGTGTGTGTATGTATGTGTGTGTATGTGTGCATGTATGTGTGTGTATGTATGTATATGTATGTATGTGTATCTATCTATCTATATATATATATATATATATATATGTATATTTATGTGTGTATGTGTATATATATATATATATATATATATATATATATATATATATATTTGTGTGTAATGTAGATGTGTTTGATTCAGATTTTTTTTTTCTTGTTTTCCTCCTCTAAAAACTAGGTGCGTCTTATCTGCCGGTGCGTCTTATAGGGCGAAAAATACGGTACGTTATAGTGAGGTAAATGGCCATTTAACTTCAACTTGCATATTGGTGCAGATGCCTGAAATCTGCATTAAGAGTAACTTGAAATTAAATTAAATACACAGATGACTGGAGATGAACGTAGTGCCAGGAAAATAGACAACTTTATTGTGCAATGATGTTAGCATGTTTAATGATAACAATACAACATTTGCAGGCAGGAGTTGTATGCACAAAAATACAGACTAACAACATTCAACATACTGAGTGAGCAATAAAGGAGCTTTGAAAGTCATAACATAACCTCAACAACAGTTATATGAGAAGGTCAAGTAGTATCAAGTGTTTTGCAAGTGAAACCACTTTGATCCCTTTGTCTTGTGGGCAACCACTAATTAGGACATATTTGACCATAGTCATTGTTTCTGAACCCCCACACAATCTAATAGGAAATGTGAATTGTTAGAAATTTTTGGAAGATCTGGTTGGCCACAAAAAGTGAAAAGACTCCGGAGCCACCTCAACTTCCCTAATCCCGACTCCTCTCCAACTCAATAAAACTATCCCTATCTGAGAGGATATTGACTAGGGAGCGGATATACCCAACCCCCATTTCCCCTAAGCACACCAGGCACTAGAGATATCCCTGGGCCCACTGACCAGACCCACCACTAAGTCTTTTGCTTAGCTGGAGACCTCCCTGAAAACCTAGACCTGTACAACCTGAATACATCATTCCTAGCTTGGGTTAGACTCCGACCCCTTGCCCAAACACTCTTTTTTGGTGTTCACAATAACCTACCAAACTACCGCTGTACCCATACACTGAGTTGTCTCGCATCTGGGGCCGTAGACTTATCTGAACTATGACAGCAAGACAGACAGGATGTCGACGTACCCTCCTGTGGAAGTCGTAGCCCATGTGGGGCAATTAAAGTACCAGAGGGTATTAAACTGTAATTTTGTTTGGGCAACTGATTGTTTATGTTTGGCAAGGAAAACTGTAAAAAGGTGAACCAAGAAATAAAGATAATGCTCTGTTTTGGATATGTATTTTGTGTTTCATTTAGAGAGCAAAGGCATTTATTATTTTTTATAATCGAACAATAATTTCTACAACTTGTCCTGGAACCCTGTAACTTGGCCTAAGAATCTAAACTTGTCCTAGCATCCAGCTAAGCTGTCCTATGTAAGCAGATAGAGAACCTAGTTAATATGCAGGTAGGATCGGTCTAACAAACTTTTAAGCCCAAGGAAAAGTTGGTTGTGACACTACCCTGCACTTAAATCTTTTTTTTAAATATTGCTTTTACAGTAATCATTATTTAAATTGTGGGACTTTTTTACGTGTGGTCCTCAGTACACATTGGCTCTTTGAACAATTTCAGCACACGTAAGGACCTATGTGCATTCCTTAACTTGCATGTAGCTTTTAAATCTCGGATTTAAATGGACTTATGTTACACCTACAATCTCAGTTTCTGCATTCCCATATAACTGTTATCTCCTATCAGTTGGAATCATTACATAGTTATTTACATGTCAACTTAAGCCTATAAATATTTTGCGCATTTCTTCTCTCGTCGAATAGTATGTGGTCACTAGAGGTATAAATAAAGTAGTTTCTTAGTGTTGTACAGGTTGTGCTGGTTATGGCAGGGTACAGCAAGTTCACCTGTTCTGCAGAGTGATCCATTTTAAGTTTTTTAGATGGGTGGACTGTCTTGAAAGTATTGTCAAAGTCTGAGGGTTCTTCGTCCTTCTCTTCACATGATGAACAGATCATATATGTAGAGGAGAATCTGCAGGGTTTGAGAACATATGGGGATAAGAATCCAGGTTGGCCATAAATAGATTGTCTCATTGTGGTGCCATTTTGGTACCTATTGCAGTCCCCATTGTTTGTAGGTAAATATGTTTGTCTTAGGTGAAGTAGTTGTGGGTCAGGGTATGTTCCACTAAAGGCTTTATTAATTCAACATGTCTGTCTATTGTTTCTGCATCTTCAACCCGATGATGAATCAGATTTCAAGCAATAAAATAGTTGTGTGGCAGCAATATATATATTCTACTGTGAAAGAAAGCTAGTTTTAAATTAAATCTGGTTTTGCTGGCTATATAATTGGATTGAGAGGTTTCAAAACATTAAAATGCAAGTTAAGCTATCTATCTAATTTATTACGTATTTGCCATAATTTTATATTTGAAAGCATGGGTGCATTGATTTAAACTGGTATGATGACCTCCTGTATCTCAGATGCTTTTTTTGCCATTTAACAAGACATGACATATACAAGAAAATATACAGTTAAAGTTATTTTTCCCCTGTCTCTCACATTATGCAAATGCAATGGATAAAGAGGCACTACATGGAGAATAGAACTACCATGGGCTATATTTCTAAAATGCAAAAGCTGAAAGTGAAGGGAAGAATAATTGGATAATTTTAAATATCTCTGCTTCAGGGCAAAATATAAATGTAATTTGTATGCAATTTCTGAATAGTCTAATCACAATGACATCTAATTTATCCCATAATATTCACAGTTTTAAAATAAAGGGTTAAATAATAAGAGGAAATGTGGTTTAGTTTACTGTTTGTATTTGTTGACTATATGGACAGTGATTGTTTAGGAATGCTTCTTTATATTTGTGCCTGGAGTTGGAGGAAAGCAAGAGACAAACTAACAGAGAGCTTACTATTCAGTTAGCTATGAACTGCAGAAATGTTACAGATCCTAAATTCATTAATGTACTCAATAGGATAGATGACATTTCTATAATTCCTCAGCAACTGGCCTTGAAAAGCATTTAGGACTGCAATGGGAGCAAAATGTACTCCCTCATGCCAACCAGTGTCTGGAGTGGTCTCATCCACATTACTGTCTCAAATTTTAGCATGGTACAAGTATGTGGAGAATGTTTTTGTTTTCTTGACCTAGGCATACATCTGTCCCATACTAACACCATACCACCACATACCTTGAAATAATGACACAAAACATAGTTTGGGTATTAACAGGCCACAGCTTTTATCAGAGGTAGCTGTTCAAACCACCCAGGAAGGAGCTTCACCCCCACCCCAGAGGCCCAATGGAACCCCATGTCCAAGAGGCCTCTGGGAACAACCAAACCGGATACCTTTCAATCTACTGAGCTCATACCTAAGGTGATACAGCACCCCTGCATACAGCTGTGACAATCAAATCAAAAGAAATAGGGAGGGAGGGTGGGATGCTTGCCAACTGCTACCAACTGCCAGTGTAAAAAGTGTGGGAAACTGGCTCCCTATAACACCTCCTATTCCCCACCCCTTTAACCTCTCCACCAATCACTACCCTGGACTGTGCCCCTCCACCTATGCTGTCTCCAGGGCACCCTTGACCTAAGCATATGTGACTTGGTCGGTCCCATACTAACACCATACCACCACATACCTTGAAATAATGACACAAAGCATAGCTTGGATATTAACAGACCACAGCTTTATTAACACTTGAACATTTTATCAGAGGTAGCTGTTCACCCCACCCAGGAAGGAGCTCAAACCCCCACCCCAAGCCTAGCTTTATCTAATCTCTTATGATCCAATGCCCTCCTTATCTCATCCTGAGAGTTACCTGGGACCATATTATGAGCAGGCCTGAATAAAGTTGAACCAAAAGAAGAACATCCCTTTTCATTATTCGAACGAGGTCTTTTAATGGTGTAACCCTAAATCATTTCCCCCTGCATGTATTACCAATTTTTCCGGGGGAGGGAAAACCTTAGCATAATTAACCACCATAACCAAAACCATTTAAACAGTGCAGCCTCCACCGGAAAACCCATCTGGCGACCTTCGTCTGAAATTGATGGAAATCCTTTCACCTAACATATATAAGAATGCCCCACAATCTGCACTTGTAAAGGCAAACCTAAAAAAACATACACTCAATCAATACATTGTGAAAGAGAATTGAATACAGTTTACAATCATTGTATCAACAGTAATCAAAAGTTGTTAAACCGGGCTGTACTCCATACCCAGTTAACTCCCCAGCCTCCAACACCGTTGAGGAAAGAAAGTTGGTTCTGCATGTGCTGCAGGGGCCAATCTTCAGAATTGTTCCTAATTAAATTGCGATAATGCATCAGCTACGACATTCTTCAACCCTAGTATATGTGATGATCTAACCATTATATTAAATTGCAAGCACCTCAAAACCATTTGCCTTAGCAACCTGACCACAGGAGGTGAAGAAGCTGTTTTAATGGCCTGCACTATGCTCAAATTATCTTAATGAAACAAAATATTCTTATTCTTTAGGCTATCTCTCCACAGCAAAAAGGCCACCACTATAGGAAACAATTCCAAAAAAGATAATATTTTTTTGTCAATCCCTCAGCTTCCCACCAATCTGGCCATGCCTGAGTGCACCACTTACCACCAAAATAAATGCCAAAACCCCTAGAAACTGCTGCATCCGTATACAATCCTAGCACCTTATTATCCACAGCATCTGACAGTATAACTCTACACGCAAAGTTGAGTTTGGCTAACAATGACAGCATTACCCTCAATTTCGCCTTTTTAGCCGCCTTAACAGTCAACATATTCCTCTTCAAATCCGCAATCTTGTCCCATGGCAACCTACACTCAAAATAAGAGTCTGCATTCCCAAAAAACTCAAAGAAGTGCAAGGGCCTTCTGATTTTACTTCTACTATTGGAATACCAAAATCAGATGCCATACTAAGAAAAGTCTGTTGTACCATCTGCCCTCACAGATAGAAAATCATCTAGCTAGTTGGCCACCGAGTATAAGCCTGCCTGCTTTGTTACCACCCAATGTAAAAATGTGCTAAACTTTTCAAAATATGCGCAGGAAATACAACATAAGCAAACACAAATCCACAAAGTACTTTCCCCTATATGTTGACACACCAGTAAATACTAAGAATCTGGGTGAACTGGCAACAACCTAAATGCAGACTTTATGTCTGCCTTGGCTAACAACGCACCATTGCCCGCTCTTCTCACCAAGTGCCTGCTTAAAAGAAGTGTAATGAACAGAAGAGAGGTCCTTATCTATTCCATCATCTACTGAGTACCCATTAGAGTATGACAAGTGATGTATGAGCCTAAAAGCACCTAACTCTTTTTTTGGAACCAAGCCTAATTGTGACACCCTTAAATTCTCAAACAGAATTATTACAAAAGGTCCTGCCATCCTTTTTCTTTACACCTTAGCCATCAATTTTTTCCACACATCCTGAAGGCTATCCCAAGCCAATTTGAAGTTGGGTGGCCGACCTTTTGAAAGTTCCACCACTGATGGAGTAACAAAACCTTTACTGAAACTTGCCAACAATAACTGTGCATCATCCCTCCTATCTACTAATTTACTGTACTGTTTTAGCCATCTTTCTTAACAAAACTGGGCCCCTCCCCTTTTTCAGGTGCCTCTCCTTGCTTCTCTGACTTCCCTTTTCTAAAACATTGAAAAAGAGCTTTTAACCCAGGCCCGTAGGCAACTGTTTTGGTCCTAAACCCATATTTGGGCGCAGGGGCGTCACCATTTTTAACCATCCCCCCATATCCCGGTCATCCCACTGCATGTCAGGCCTTACTTCTCGTCATAGACCCACCAAGCTAAACCGATATCCGATGAATCCCTCCTATTTTATCCAGGTAACAAAATATGGCTGACGATATTCCGGCTTTCTCTCACCCACTATACTGGCAATTATAACATAAGCCTGCAACCAGTTAGAAAAAGGTTTTGGGTATTTTCCTATATCTCTTTCTCTGCTCCTCCTCCTCTTTTTTAGTATCCTCCTTCTTTTCATCCTGCCTACTGTCAATAAAATTATCCAAATGGAGGAGAATAACTCTATAAACTCCTGTTTCCACATTTTTTTCTTTAACCTCCTTGAAGACATGCTCACCTTTGGGCCCAATAGAGCACAATGCTGACTTTTTCATTACTGTATAAGCAACCTTAATCACTGAATCCCCCTCACCTTCCTTGGCATTAACCTGCCTGTTGCACTTCCATCCTCTATGGATCCTAACTCCACCTCTGGCACTCCTACCCACGGAGCTACCGGACTATTAAGCTGCCCCCCTTGAGTGCCCCCTACTGCCCTTTGCTTAACCCAGGGTCAATGCTGTGTGTCCCATCAAAAACCACCAACCATTCCTTTAAACCCTCAACCAAACCCTGAACCGTAACCTGCTCAGTATTCATAACAAAACCTGATGAGGGGCTGTCCGGCCTGATACTGCAGGTTCTCTACTCCTGTCTCTGCTTCTGCCCTTAGCTTGACTAGCAGTAGGAAGTTGATCGATCCTGGTCGACGTCCTTTCTTTCCGATTATATCTTGCCAGGTGTACCCGCCTGTCTTCAATGGAAGGCAGTTCTCTCTCCTGCATTCTGTCTCTCCTGAAATTAGAAGACTTCCCTTCTATTCTCCTTCCCCCTATCCTATTCTCACCTCGCCTTGTGGATTGAGCCTGCGACCCTCAACCCAAATGTGGACTCCTTCTCGGTGATGTGTAAAAACTGCCCCTGTGTCATGGGGATGCAGACAGCCTATTCCTGCTTCCTCTGTACGGTGACCCCTGCAATAATAATTATAAAAAATGTTGTGCCTATGGTCCTTATCCATTTTATGAGTAACATCCAAAGGTGTCACCCCCAACATCCTGTGCTCTGGCGTGAAAGAACTCTGCGACGAACACCTGCTCACC
The DNA here is from genome assembly GCA_027410445.1 of Discoglossus pictus. Taxonomy (NCBI): domain Eukaryota; kingdom Metazoa; phylum Chordata; class Amphibia; order Anura; family Alytidae; genus Discoglossus; species Discoglossus pictus. The sequence continues at coordinate 362,988,274 of CM050165.1, forward strand.
TGCTCACCTGCTCACCCCCGGTGCCTCTTGAAAATCATTTTCAGATTGTATAATCCTGTCTGACGGGCCTTCACCTGGGTCAAGAAATGCAGAAACAGGACAGAGCACAACTCTCCTCACATTACGGCCACCACCACTCTGCACTACATTGCCTGCTTTCTCGCTATTCCAGTGCACATCCTTATTCTGCTCCTGTCTGCTGCTAGCCTGTTCCCTGAAGCACTGCACCACTTCCTCCAAGCTGTGATCTTTCTGCTCTAGACATCCAATAGTACCCTGTAGATGCTGAGCCTGATGGTTCTGCTGTCCTGTTCACTTGCTTCGAGACTCCATGCTGCTCCTCCTTGTGCATAATGCACCTTTCCTTGCTGATCTTCCTCTTGCTGCTCCCTACCTTCACTGCCTCCTGCTTTTAACCTGGCTCCCTAATTTTTTCTGCCTCATTTGTGCAGTCCCCAACCCACCTTGCTGTAAACCATCAGACCTCTCAGATGCCAATGTGACTTCCTCTCCTCCGTGTCCCTCTGCGTGCCTGTCAGACATCCCAGACGCTGTTCCGTCATCAGACCTCTGCTGCGATACCCGTTGTAACTGATCTCCTGGCACCCCGGCCGGGTACCTCCGTTGATGGACGCGTCCTAGCTTGCGGCGAGGCCTACAAGCACCGCACCGGACACCTCAACCACCACAGACTCCACAACCGCCGTAGTTTAGCTGGAGCCGCGCCATCTTCCTTCCACCCTGTATGAATCTCCAGCATCCAGGACCGTGTGGGGAAGACCTTTCCTCCAAGGAGGACACATCAGGAACAAGCGTTCAGTAGTTACAGCTCAAGGGAGTATGCAAAAGCATAGCAATCCCCAGTATGATAGAGCCATCCCCTCCAATAACGAGACAAGGCTACGTTTTGAAGGGTCAAGAAGAACTATTCTTTAATGACAGGGGATCTCCTTTTATGCAATGGTGCCCTCTGAAGGGCTACACCCACATAATTATCACAGCCAATTAGATACATGGTTCAACCCCCACGTCTCCTCCCCTCAGATAACAGGTAACACAATTAAAACAGACACAATTTTAACCACATTCTGGATGTACCCCAAAAACAGGGGGTACACCTTTAAGTCCAGCACTGTTCAATATCTCTCACCCAGGGGAACACCATATTAAAAAATGGCATGAATCAGACCAGGGGTTCAAAAGTTAGTAAAAGTATGTTTTTCACATAACACACAGACATTTCACATATTCTCCACACAATACACATATAGGACAATAGGTGTGATTAAATCAGCCTTCTTTGTTCTTATCTGAGAATGAAAACACTTTATACAATCGACTCCCTTATCTGTAACAGGATTATCTCTCCTGCCAAGGTCTGCACTAGCCTGGGGCCAATATTCTGCAGAGCATAAACCAACATACATACAGTATATTTCTAGGATCATATTTTAACCAAGAATTAAATAACAATTAAACAGGGTAAAACACTGATGGGTTCCGTTACAGCTGGGATCTGAGCGCACAAAACTACCGAATAGCGCTCAGATCATCTTCACACAGTTAAATTGCCATGTAGCTAAAGTCTTTCCCATAGTCTTTCATTATATGAATGGGCTCCATGGCATAGCTATCTGTGGTATCATGGTTCACACAGGGCAAGTACCGAATGACCCCCCTGTATGTAAAGGGCCAGAATGAGTGACATACACTCTGGTATGGCCGAATACTGTGTTTAAAGGGCAATATGTCCCAGGGCCATAGTCGCAGAGCAGGAGGCTGGCAAACAGTCCTCTCCAAGCCAAAGTGGCGAAGGGCACTTCGTCACACATCTCCCCTTTGGGGGGAAGTCTAACCAGGCACCTGACCTTCTGCCGCTCAGTGCCTCCGTTAGACGATCCACCAACCCACAATAAACCAGTGCTAGAGCAGCCACCCCACAACAACAAAGTGCAAGAGCAGCCCACCCACAACAAACAGTTACGGCACCTGGATATTTCGCTGTGGTGATGGGGCAACACGCTGAGGGGACTTGAGGGGCAGAGGCCAGCGGCACTCTGCCCTGATGCCAGCTCTTCTGCTGGTATAACCTGCAGGACATCCTGCTCTGTACAAGGGACCAAGGGAGGGCAGAGGCCGACTGCACTCTGCCCCGCTGTCAGCTCATTTGCTGGGGTACTTGGGACATATTCCGGCTCAGAAAGTGTGGGTCAGTGGGGGTTAACATTTCCTCTGTTAACCCTGGGGCCACATTAGAAGTTAGCTGGGGAGGGGAATTTGTACTTACCCCCTCCTCCGGTTGTCCCAGTGATGGTAGTTGGGGATCTGGACAAGTTGTGGGCGCAGAGACCACGGTCCCATCTGCGCCGTCTGGGAGATTGGTGTCTCCCCTGGTTAGGGTAACCTGTCGCTGGGGAGGAAGGATGACACCTTCTGCCCCCTGTGGTTCACACTGCCGCTGGGGGGGAAGGATGACACCTTCTGCCCCCTGGGGTTCACACTGCCGCTGGGGGGGAAGGATGACACCTTCTGCCCCCTGTGGTTCACACTGCCGCTGGGGGGGAAGGACAACACCTTCTGCCCCCTGGGGTTCACACTGCCGCTGGGGGGGAAGGACAACACCTTCTGCCCCCTGTGGTTCACACTGCCGCTGGGGGGGAAGGACGACACCTTCTGCCCCCTGTGGTTCACACTGCTGCTGGGGGGGGGAGGACGACACCTTCTGCCCCCTGTGGTTCACACAGCCGCTGGGGGGAAAGGATGACACCTTCTGCCCCCTGTGGTTCACACTGCCGCTGGGGGGGAAGGACGACACCTTCTGCCCTCTGGGGTTCACACTGCCGCTGGGGGGGAAGGACGACACCTTTTGCCCCCTGTGGTTCACACTGCCGCTGGGGGGGAAGGAAGACACCTTCTGCCCCCTGGGGTTCACACTGCTGCTGGGGGGAAAGGACGACACCTTCTGCCCCCTGGGGTTCACACTGCTGCTGGAGGGGAAGGATGACACCTTCTGCCCCCTGGGGTTCACACTGCCGCTGTGGGGGAAGGACGACACCTTCTGCCCCCTGTAGGGCCGGTAGAGAGACCTCGGTCCCATCTCTACCTGCCATCTGGAGGTCATCCCAGGACCAGTCAATGAAGTCTGGTTCTGCTTGTCGAGTAGGTTGGGGCTGCACGAAGCTGAGCAGGTGTTGGTAGTCCTGCTCCAACTCCCACTCTCTCGTTACCAGGTGGGTCATGTCTTTGCTCACCTCGTCTTCGTCATCCCAGAAATACATGCCCATCCGGTAGTCATAGATGTCCCAAAACCTAGACTCCACAGTGCTGCCAAGATCAATGTCGTCCTCCAAGGCATCCCATAATAAACCTGGGCCATCATAATCATCCCCCTCTGGTAAGTCGTGTTCAGCCGTCCAGGGGGTAAGTAGAACGGTATGCCACCAGAGGGCCTGGTATGCGTTGTCTAGCCAGATCTCTCGCCGTATCAGGGTCTCTAGTCTTGTCACCCACTCATCCAGGGGCTGCTCTCCCAATAGATACATCCGCATCGCCACACGCTTCTGTAGCCGCTGCTCATCACTGGGGAGACTCTCACCTCGCCGCCATTGGGCATCTTCCAGGGCATCATACCAGAGTTCCTTTCTGTCTGCATCCCTGTAGTCCACGGCCTCCTCCTCATCCTCATCATGGAACGCTGTCCGAAAACTAGCTGGTTCCATCCTGCTGTAGCCAGGGGCGCTGTACGTATATTAGCGTTGCCCTCAATTTGTAACTCCAAACGTTACCAGTGTCTCCGGCTACTTTTCCTCTCACTGGGACGCCATCCCACCACTGCCACCAATGTAACGGATCTCCTGGCACCCCGGCCGGGTACCTCCGTTGATGGACGCGTCCTAGCTTGCGTCGAGGCCTACAAGCACCGCACCGGACACCTCAACCACCACAGACTCCACAACCGCCGTAGTTTAGCTGGAGCCGCGCCATCTTCCTTCCACCCTGTATGAATCTCCAGCATCCAGGACCGTGTGGGGAAGACCTCTCCTCCAAGGAGGACACATCAGGAACAAGCGTTCAGTAGTTACAGCTCAAGGGAGTATGCAAAAGCATAGCAATCCCCAGTATGATAGAGCCACCCCCTCCAATAACGAGACAAGGCTACGTTTTGAAGGGTCAAGAAGAACTATTCTTTAATGACAGGGGATCTCCTTTTATGCAATGGTGCCCTCTGAAGGGCTACACCCACATAATTATCACAGCCAATTAGATACATGGTTCACGTCTCCTCCCCTCAGATAACAGGTAACACAATTAAAACACAATACACAAATAGGACAATAGGTGTGATTAAATCAGCCTTCTTTGTTCTTATCTGAGAATGAAAACACTTTATACAATCGACTCCCTTATCTGTAACAGGATTATCTCTTCTGCCAAGGTCTGCACTAGCCTGGGGCCAATATTCTGCAGAGCATAAACCAACATACATACAGTATATTACTAGGATCATATTTTAACCAAGAATTAAATAACAATTAAACAGGGTAAAACAGTGATGGGTTCCGTTACAGCTGGGATCTGAGCGCACAAAACTACCGAATAGCGCTCAGATCATCTTCACACAGTTAAATTGCCATGTAGCTAAAGTCTTTCCCATAGTCTTTCATTATATGAATGGGCTCCATGGCATAGCTATCTGTGGTATCATGGTTCACACAGGGCAAGTACCGAATGACCCCCCTGTATGTAAAGGGCCAGAATGAGTGACATACACTCTGGTATGGCCGAATACTGTGTTTAAAGGGCAATATGTCCCAGGGCCATAGTCGCAGGGCAGGAGGCTGGCAAACAGTCCTCTCCAAGACAAAGTGGCGAAGGGCACTTCGTCACACCCGTCTCACTCTTCTCCCACTTCTGCTGCCTTTACAGACTTTAGAGGCAGGCGCGCAACCTCTGTCTACATAACTGACGCTCCCTGTAACCTGACGCAGACCCGCAACTTCTTTGGCTCATTGATACCCATGATCCCCTCTTCACTAGCTGACAGCTCCGCTGACGACGCCCGGACCCCAGGTGCCTCTGCTGACTCGCTGTCCTCCCTCTCCGCTTCCTGTACACAGTGCTCCCAGCCTCCAGATAAGTTTCCTGCTTCATTCATTATGGTAAGGCCACCAGGGGGGATGGAAGCAGCGATCCTCCTCTGCAGGGGACGTCCACATGCCACAGGTGTCTTCTTTTTCTTTTCCTGCCCTTACCCGCTCCCTGCTACACTCACCATCCATCTTCTGGGGGTACTAGGAACTGGGCTAAGCCTCTCAAGTGGCATTGACCTCCTTCTGGGTGCACTTCTTGTTGCTGACACTGCCCAGCAACTGCCTCTTCAATCCGTTCAGGCTCATTCCTCTGCGCATTATTGCTTTTATTATTATTTTTGTTTTTTTGGACAGGTAATGAAAAGTATATGCAAAGGTACTTGAAATGCTTACATAATAAACTAAATGTAAAAGTAGCAATATTAAAAGATAAAGAAAACTGTCATGGTAAGAATTCGAGGTCACAAATCTTAGATACAGAACTATTTGAAAAGTGGAAATGAACTGGAAACAAGATTGTATAGAAAACAGACATCTTCTTTTGTATAGTTCAAGTTCACATCCAGCTTCTCCCATAAACTTCATAACATACACCCAATACAGAATTGTAGTGCAGATGACATGTTTAAAAAGGAATTTAGAAATCAACAATGTGCAACACAACATTTTGTAGAGATACAGCCCATAGTTATCCTTGTTCTCCTACTACTACTAATTATAAAAAGACAAAGAAAAATGAGGAATGATAGTGACATAATATTTATTTTCAAGTTAAAATATAATTACTGTATATACTCAAGTATAAGACGACCCGAGTATAAGCCGAGGCACCTATTTTACCACAAAATACTGGGTAAAATGAGTGACTCGAGTATAAGCCGAGGGTGGGAAATGTGCTGCCTTCTGTGTCCCCCTCTCTCTCCCGTGTCTCTTCCCCCATCTCCCTTCCCTGTGTCTCTTCCCCCCCTCCTCATTCTCAACCTCCCTCTTCAACCCCACTCCTCATCCTCAACCCCACTCCTCAACCTCCCTCCTCAACCCTACTCCTCATCCTCAACCTCCCTCCTCAACCCCACTCCTCATCCTCCACCTCCCTCCTCAACCCCACTCCTCATCCTCAACCTCCCTCCTCATCATCCCTCCTCATCCTCAACCTCCCTCCTCATCATCCCTCCTCATCCTCAAACTCCCTCCTCATCATCCCTCCTCATTCTCCACCTCCCTCTCATCATCATCCCTCCTCATCCTCAACCTCCCTCCTCATCATCCCTCCTCAACCTCTCTCCTCATCATCCCTCCTCATCCTCAACCCCCCATCCTCAACCCCCATCCTCATCCTCAACCCCCTCCTCATCCTCAACCCCCCTCCTCATCCTCAACCCCCCTCCTCACCCTCAACCCCCCTCCTCATCCTCAACCCCCCCTCCTCATCCTCAACCTCCCTCCTCATCCTCCCTCCTCATCCTCACTCCTCATCCTCAACCCCCTCCTCATCCTCAACCCCCATACTCAACCCCCTTATCCTCAACCTCCCTCCTCAACCTCCCTCCTCAACCTCCCTCCTCAACTGCCACCTCAACCCCCTCCTCAACCCCCCATCCTTAACCTCCCTCCTCATCCTCATCCTCCCTCCTCATCCTCAACCTCCCTCCTCATCCTCAACACCCTCCTCATCCTCAACACCCTCATCCTCAACCCCCTCATCCTCAACCCCCCATCCTCAACCTCAACCCCCCATCCTCATCCTGAACCCCCCCATCCTCATCCTCAACCCCCCATCCTCATCCTCAACCAGCCTACAAATCCTCAACCCGCCTCCTCAACCTCCCTCCTCACCCTCAACCTCCCTCATCTTTAACCCCCTCCTCAACCTCAACCCCCCCATGCTTAACACCCCTCCTCATCCTCAAACCCCCTCCTCATCCTCAACCCCCTCCTCATCCTCAACTCCCTCCTCAACCTCCCTCCTCACCCTCAACCTCCTCCTCAACCCCCCCATCCGCAACCTCCCTCCTTAACCCCCCCATCTTCAACCCCCCTCCTCAACCCCCTCAACCCCCTCCTCCTCAACCCCCCATCCTCATCCTCAACCCCCTCCTCTTCCTCAACCTCCTCCTCAACCTCCCTCCTCATCCTCAACCTCTCCTCAACCTCCCTCCTCAACCTCAACCCCCATCCTCAACCTCCCTCCTCAACCTCAACCCCCCCATCCTCAAACTCCCTCCTCAACCTCAACCCCACCATCCTCACCCTCCCTCCTCAACCTCAACCCCCCATCCTCAACCACAACCCCCCCTAAATCTCCCTCCTCAACCTCAAGCCCCCCCTCATTCTAAACCCAACCCCCCCATCCTACCCCTCTAAATACCCCCCCCCCCCCCACTCTCCCCTCACTTACCTGCTCCGGCCTCCGCTCCTTCCGGGTCTTGATGTGGCGCGCATGTGACTTCACATGCTCGCCACGTCATTAGCATATACCGGGTGCCGGCTCCCGGTATATGCTAATAACATGGCACGCGTGTGACATCACGGCATTAGCATATACCGGGTGCCGGCACCCGGTAGATGCTAATGAGGTGGCATGCATGTGAAGTCACATGCGCACCACATCAAGTCCTGAAGGAGCGGAGGCCGGAGCAGGTAATTGAGGGGAGAGGCGGGGGCTAGTATGAGGGAGGGGGGTTGCAATGAGGGGGGTTGAGGATGAGGAGGGGGAGGGAAAGAGACACGGAGCGTAGAGAGACATGGGGGGTTAGAGAGACACGGGGGGAGAGTGACTCGAGTATAAGCCAAGGGGGCCCTTTTTAGCCCTAAAAAAAGGGCTGAAAAACTCGGCTTATACTTGAGTATATACGGTATATTATTATAATTATTATATTATTCCTATTTATATTAAACAAGATGACACCCAGTTTTTTTTGCAAAAATTCATTTCTCACAATGTTTCAAGCTATTTAATATGTATTGTTATATGGTACATACATTCATATGGATATATATGGGGGGTTGGGTAGAGTGTATAGATTTATATATCCTTGCTTCATGCCTGATAAAGGGAGGTCAAACCTCATGAAAACTTATCACTGTAAAAAAAAAATGTGTCCAATTAAAGAGGTATCGATTAATTTTTCAGAACATGCCCACAACTGTGACAATGTTTTTTTTGTTTTTTTATTGTGAAGTAAACAACAAATAGGGCAAAATAACAATAAAAGTCAATGTGCATAACTATTCACCCCATTAAAGTAAATACTTTATGGAGACACCTTTTGTGGCAATAACAGCTCCTAGTCGCTTTGGATAAGTCTCTATGAGCTTGCCTCATCTTACCACAGAGATTTTTGCCCATTCCTCCTTGAAACACTGCTCCAGCTCCTTCAAGTTGGATGGATTCTACTTGTGAACAGCAATCTTTAAATCTGACTACAGATTTTCTATTGGAGTGAGGTCTGGGCTTTGACGAGGCCATTCCAACACATTTACATGTTTCCCCTACAAGTGTTGTTTTAGCAGTGTGTTTGGGGTCATTGTCCTGTTGGAAGGTGAACCTCCGTCCTAGCCTCAAATCACACACAGAGTGGTACAGGTTATACTCAAGAATATCCCTGTATTTAGCACCATCCATCTTTCCCTCAACTCTGACCAGTTTGACCAGAAAAACATCCCCATAGCATGATGCTGCCACCACCTTGTTTCACGGTGGGGATGGTGTTATTTGGCTGATGTGATGTGTTGGGTTTGAGCCAGATATACCGCTTTCTTTGATGGACGAAAAGTTACATTTTAGTCTTATCAGACCAGAGCACCTTCCTCCATACATTTTGGGAGTGTCATTTTGTTTTTTGCTGGAAGTAATGGCTTTCTTCTGGCCACTCTGCCATAAAGCCCAAATCCATGGATCGTATAGCTTATTGTCGTACTATTTACAGATACTCCAGTCACTGCTGTGGAACTCTGCAGCACCACCAGGGTTACCTTAGATCTCTGTGCTTTCTCTCCGATTAATGCCCTCCTTGCCCGGTCCGTGAGTTTTGGTGGGTGGCCGTCTCTTGGCAGGTTTGCTGTTGTGCCATGTTCTTTCCATTTCGTTATGATATATTTGATGGTGCTTCTGGGGATCATCAAATATTTGGATATTTTTTTATAACCTAACCCTGACTTGTACTTCTCAACAACATTGTCCCTTCTTGTTTGAAGAGTTCCTTGGTCTTTGTGGCAGTGTTTGGTTAGTGGTGCCTCTTGCTTAGATGTTGTAGACTCTGGGGCCTTTCAAAAAAGGTGTGTATATGTAATGACAGATCATGTGACACTTAGATTGCACACAGGTGGACATCATTTCACTAATTATGTGACTTCTGAAGGTAATTGGTTGCACCAGAGCTTTTTATGGGCTTCATAACAAAGGGGGTGAATACATATGCACATGCCAATTTTTTGTTTTCTATTTCTAAAAAATAGTTTTATGTATATATTTCTCTCATTTCACTTCACCAACTTAGACTATTGTGTTCTGATCCATTACACGAAATTCAGATTAACAAAACATTGAACTTAAGGCTGTAATGTAACAAAATAGATAAAACGTCAAGTAGGGTGAATACTTTTGCAAGGCCCTGTACACAGTGACAATGTGGCTCTTGTTCTCTTACAAAAGCTCTAAGAAGGACAGCTCAAAAACTCAGATAAAGTTTCAACAAATGCTTTTAATAAGAAGAAAGAAAACATGAAATGTAGTAATGAAAATAAACATCTACTTAAGGCAGTTGACTGACTTCATGACCACCTTCTCTGTCCCGGTACAGGTTTTCTGACACATGTGGAAAAAACATGGCCTGAACCCTGGTACTATAGGAATCCTTTATTGTGATTCTGCTCTCTAGTTTGTACCACATGTAGCAATAGCAGTAGGTAGAACACTAGTCCACACATCACTCCAAATGCTCCACCTGAGGGATAATTAGGCAGGCAGTTTTTGTTCATTGTACTGTAAGTCCAAAACACGTCAAGTTTATTTACCTTGGTAAAAATTGACGGGATTTAAAGAAACAGATTGTAGTGTAATAAATTATGCATCCCTGTAGAGGAAGAATCCCACAGTTTGCAAAGAATCAATATCAGGAATGTACAGGCTCACAAGGAAGGCACACAAGAGCATGATTGGTTGTTTAGTGATAAAAGTAGCAACTTTGCACCTGGGTGGTCACTGTTAACAGTTTCCATGTCAATTCCTATAGTGTTTGCAAAACAAGGAGAGAGGGTAACTGAACTTGCTAGGTGACAGAAAAATGATGCCTAACATGTGGTTTACTATTCCAGACAGCAGAATGAAGCCAACACCTGTGAGAGCAGAGAATCTGAAGAACGCCATACAACTCAATTTGACAGCAACAATTATTTGGTGGTCAATGTATGAAACAATATATATTTTACACATAGTATTAAATATAGCATGTATAGGAATCAATATCAATGTCAACAGTAAAGGGGAGATATAAATAGTTAAGACTTAGTAGATAATACAGGGAATGGAAAAGTTTAGAAAATAGGGGGTAGATTTCAGTGAGCTTATTGGATAGTTGAAAGGGGTCAGTTTAGAAAATAATAAACATGGGTAGGAGAATGAGGTAGCAGCATTGGGGTGCCTCCCTGAAAGAGGCACATCATTTGAATAAAAATATATTTACATTTCAGTTTGTTTATTTCACACAAAGATCCTGACTTCTCTAGCCAGGTGCATGAGAACGTTCTTTAGTGCAGGAGGGGGTGAAAGTGAAGTAGTAGTGAAAATGCACAATAGCAAAACAAACAAGACAAGTAACAACAGTATCTCTTGCCCTTACCTGCTTTACAGTATTGTGAACTCTATAAGGTATGATGTTTTGATTGTGTTTTTATCTACTGTATTTGAATATCTGCGTTCTCCCTTGCCAGACCACTGCTACTGTTATCATCATGGAAAGGGTACATTTAGAAAGTTCTTTACATAGGTTCCTCCATATTTACCTGTACTAATGTCTACATTTACATTTGTTCCTTTAAATCAATAAAACATTTTATTTAAAAAACTTTTTAAGGAATTGATAAAGCTATTAAAAAAGAAAGTAATATATAGAGAAAATATTCTTGTACAAACAGAATGCTGCCAGTTATTCTAAGGAAATAGCGACTTGCCCGTCAAAAAATGACGGCAATAAAATTGTAATGCTGTTTGCCACAGAGAGTAAGTGTTTTGGTGTTGTGCACTCATTGCGAGTCTGGCACTGAGAGCCTCTGGGTTGGTGTATTTGTTGTTATTATAGACGCTTTTGCGCTTATTGTAAGGTCCGCAGTGATCTTGTTCTGTCGCTTATTGCAAGGCTCTCCCTTGGTGTAGTTTGTGTCCTATGAGCAGCGTTGGTGCTTCTTGTGGGTGGTGCGGTGAAGGTGTTTGTGGTTGTTTTTCGCTAGTGTGGTGTTAATTGTTTTTTTGTTTGGTGTGTATTTAATTTGTTTTATGCTAATTCATTAATTAATTAAATCATAAATTAATATACTTTACCTCTTTGTAATTAATATATGCAGCAAGGAAGGTGCTGAAGTGCTAACAATCTGTTTTGATGTTCCTGCAGCATATAATGTAGATTTGCAGTGATGTTGAGCTGAGGTGTAAGTGTCAGCAATGTGTGCAGTGTGTAGTGTAAATAGGCTGCGTGCGCGTGGGGAAACCGTTTGTGTAGCTGGGTACTTCCGCATTCTGCAAGTTAGTGTTGTAAAATGGAGGCGACTGTGTATGTGGTAGGCGGGTTTGTATGGTGTAGCATACTTGCTAATGGTGTATGTTGTAGGTCTACAGGTTTTTGTAAAAGTCATATAAGTCCCGTGGCTCGTATTTTTTGTGTAAGTCCGTAGTTAGTCATTGCGTGTTTGGTATTTTTTTTTTAAGTCTCGCTTGTGTGGTCGTTTGTAACAGGTTGTGAGGCGCCGTAGAGCCTCCACCTCCACAAATGCGGCCCCTCACCTACTGCGATCATCTCCACCAGCTCAATGAGCGCCTTAGGCTTCCCGAGGGCCGCAGTTGTGGCGGGCTCGCTATGCAAGCCTGCAATCATTAGCAACAACTCGTATTGCTGACAACTATTATTGTGATACCATCAGGTAATTACATTGAAATATTAATTAAGAAATACACTGTTGTTGTTTAGTCGTTCAGTTGTGTCTGACTCTCTGTGACCCTATGGACCGTAGCACACCAGGTACATCTGTCAGTCACTGCCTCTCTGAGCTTGATTAAGTTCATGTTCCTCGATTCAATCATCTCATCTATCCATCTCCGCCTTGGTCGCCCCCTTCTTCTTGTGCCTTCAATCTTTCCCAGCATTAGAGTCTTTTCTATGGAATTCTGTCTTCTCATTGATATGGCCAAAATATTTGAGCTTCAGCCTTATGATCATAGCATCCCAGTGAACAGTTTGTCTTTATTTCCTGAAGTACTGATTTATTGGATCTTTTCCCAGTCCAAGGGATTCTAAGCAATTTTCGCCTACATCACAATTCAAAGGTATCAATTCTATGGCGCTTAGCCTTCTTTATGGTCCAGCTCTCACATCCATAGGTTACTACTGGGAACACTATAGTTTTAACTATGCAGACCTTTGTTGATAGTGTAATGTCTTTAGTTTTTACTAGCTTGTCCAGACTGCCATAGCTTTCCTCCCCAGAAGCAAATGTCTTTTAATTTCATGGCTACAGTCACCATCTGAAGAGCTCTGGGATCCCAGGAAAATAAAATCTGTCACTGCCTACACTTCTTCCCCATCTATTTTCCAGGAATTGATATTGCCGTTTTCCATAATATTTGTCTTTTTGAGCAGCAGGGCAGCTTTTGCACTTTCTTCTTTTACCTGCATTAATAGGTCCTTTAGTTCCTCCTCACTTTCAGCCATCAGAGTAGTATCAGCGGCGTATCTGAGATTTTCTTGAAGAGATCTCTTGACTTTCCTATTCTGTTATCTTCGTCTATTTCTTTACACCGCACACTATAGGAAGTCTCCTTGTCTCTTTGTGCTATCCTCTGGAATTCTGCATTCAATTGAAGAAATCTTTTCCTATTACCACCACCTTCCACTTTCCTTCTTTCCTGGGCTACTTTCAAAGCCTCATCAGATTTCCTTCTTAGTTTTATTTATTTAGGGGATATTCTTAGTTGAAGTTTACTGGAGAAATTTTGCAAACTTCGGTCCAGAGTTCTTCATGCATTCTATCTTCCATGTCTAGTCCCTTAAATCTATTATTTACTTCCACTGCATATTCACAAGGGTTATTGTTTATTTTGTATCTGCTTGATCTGATGATTCTCCCTCTTCTTCAGTTTAATTCTGAACTTTGCGATAAGAAGTTCGTGATCTGAGCCGCAGACAGCTCCAGGTCTTGTTTTTGCTGACTATATAGAGCTCCTCCATCTTTGGCTACAAAGTATATAGTCAATCTGATTTCTATATTGTCCATCTGACGATGTCCATATATAGAGTCATCTCAAAAGGCTGTTGAAAGAGGGTGTTTGCTATGACCAGATAATTATTTGACAGAATTCTACTAATCTCTGACCTGCTTCATTCTGTACTCCAAAGCCAAACGTGCCAGTTGTTCAAGGTGTCTTTTGGTTTCCTACTTTAGCATTCCAATCTCCTCAGATTACAGCAAAATCTTTTCTTGTGTTATATCTATGACGTGTTGAAGATCTTCATAGAACTGGACAACTTCAGCCTCTTCAGCATCCATGGTTGGGGCATAGACTTGGATCACTGTGATGTTAAATGGCTTGCCTTGAATATGAACTGAAATCATTTTGTAACCGACCACCGCTTTGGCTACCCTTTGATTGACTATAAGGGCTACTCCATTTCTTCTGCGGGATTCTTGATTAAAGTAGAAGATTTGGTGGTTGTCTGATGTGAAATGTCACCATTCCAGTCCATTTAAGTTCACCAATTCCCAGTATATCAATGTTTAGTCTAGTCATCTCATATTTGACCAAGTCCAGTTTACCTTGGTTCATAGTTCTAACATTCTAGGTTCCTATGCTGAACTGTTCTTTGCAGCATCAGACTTTTCTTTCCCCTCCAGACGCATCCGCAGCTTTGGCCCAACCACTTCATTAGATCTTGTGCTACTCATACTCACACTCTCCTCTTCCTTAGTAATATGGTAGGCACCTTCTGACCTGAGGGGCTCATGTTCCAGTGCTTGTCCATAGAGTTTTCTTATCAAAGTTACTGGAGTGGGTTGCCAGTTCCTTCTCCAGTGTATAACAAATACATCATACATTTATTATTATTCATTTTTATATGGTCACCAGTCATGAAGGTGTTAAGTATTCTGTTTGAACGTGGCCGCTAGAGTAAGGGATTTACTGTACTAATGTTGCAATGTTCTGAGTATATTCACTGTACTTTATTTACTGTACTGTAATACTGGGTGCATTATATTTGTGTGCAAACATGCTTGTTATTTGTATGGATGGTTTTATAAATGGTTTTGTATTTAATTCAAGGTATACTGTGTATATGGTGGTGAAATCAAATTATTGTTTGCAAAGGCAGATCTTAGAGGTCCTTTGTGGAGTTTGCTTCAAATTGGACATTTCATCATTAAAGGAGGCCTGTGGAGTGATGCAAAAACAGCTTGTTTTTAGTTGCCAATGTATCTTGCCTATAAATATAATGTACGCTGTTAAGTAATTAATTTCCTGGTTCATACATAGCTAGTAGAACACCTTTATTTTAGTGGATGCTGGGATTATCATGCTCAGAATTCATGAATTCATGAAAGCCAGCACAAGGAGATAAGCCATGATGGAATTTGTGAACACAGAGAAAGCTGAGCCGTGGTCCCTGATCTATCAGCAGTCTAATTGGATACCCTACAAGGAGCTGAGGAATAACTGAAGGTCTCCAGGAGAAAGAAGCAGAAACTCTTGTCAACTTTGTTATAAATTCTGGGGTATGATCCTGGAATTACTGGAGATTGTGGTGGAGCAAGAAATAAAACTGGAACAGACTTATGCTGATCCACTATTCCCAGTGAGTCTCAAGGCTACCTATGTTATAGTGACAGTTTAAAGTTGACATTCTGTTGTTGTCATCCTAGCTTTGGAATCAATAGGCCAGGTGTTGTAGGACATTAGTGGCATTATGAAAATGTGTGTTTAATCACCCAAAGAGGTCCCCTGCTTTCAAGGAAATAGAACTGATCATTGGAGTCAGATTACCTCAAGGTGTTCCTATAGGATTTAGACAAGTGGCAGATAAGAGCATGTAGCAGGGCAATGATACTTATTATCCTTTGTTTGAAACACGCCTACATATTCTGTACCACTATACAGGGGTTAGGTACAAGTATAAACAATTTCCCCACAGTGAAAATAATGGAAGACCCTGTTATTGAGCTTTCAATCAGATATACACAGTGCCTTCCCTAAAGCACCTAACAAGATTGAAAACTTCCAAATGTACATTCTAAAGGGTGTGGGTGTAGTACAGGAGAGTGATAGATGCATAGTGAATGAAGAGGCTAAAGATGATAGGCTATGCTTGACACTGTCACTGCCCAGCTTAATAGGATTTCATGGAGGATGCCTAAGCTCCTCAGCATCAGAGGGCAGACAGTGCACTCCAGCAGCAGCAAGATTCCTGGGAGGCAGCATTTAGTATGTTGGCACTCCCCAAAAGCATGAGGGAGGTGGTGTGGTGAATAATACACTCCCCATAGTCAACTAGAATTCATGGAATGTGACATAAAGAATATCAGTGCTCCCCAGAGGCAAAAAATGAGGCACTGCAATTGGCTAGTGCTCCCCAGTATCAGACAGAAAGTGAGTTGGGGGAAGTCCCTTCACAACAGAAATAGTTTCAGCTCTTTATTGGGGATTTCAGGGAGGAAACATAGTACCCACAGCAGAAGCTTAACTCCAATTGGCATTCATCTTCCTCAAGAGAAGTGAGGCAGGTTGAGTATTTCCCCAACAGACTGTTCTTGTGCCAAGGGTAACCTAGTTGGAGCACCCCAGGATAAAAAGCATGTCCCACCTTGTGTCAGTCAGGGTTGGGTGAAGTATTTTCTTTGCACTGGGCCTCTAGACACAGGGATTGGCTTTACTGGTGGTACCAAGTCCAGCTCCGGGTATATTCATGATACTATTGTTGTGAGGAATTCACTCAGCAGTCATCAATCAAGGAAGTAGGCCAAAAGTAATAATATCATCTTAAACTTCTTTATGAGATACGAGGACCTCAGAGAATATGACGGTCCACAGCAACAGTCTGCAATGCTCTGATGCTATTAGTAATACAAACAATTTATATACACTATTACAACATTACCTTGTACCATGTTCAGCTCTGAGTATATTCACAGTACTGTTGTTTTGGGAAATTCTCCTGCAATTCTCAATCAGCAGTCATCAATCAAGGAAGTAAGCCAAAACTATTGCACAAGAGACAAGTCGGAACGGCCGCTCCTACACATGGTAGAGTTACATTTCCTTTTTTTTTTTTTATTCTTTACATTAGATGTTTTGTGCATCACAAGATAAAATGTGTTAGTTCTGTTTTTGTTAGTTCTGTAAAATACTAATATACAAATTCTGCAAAAATAAGTTCTACTTTTGTTAGTTCTGCAAAAATAGATATAGATTCTCTACAAAAATAAGATTATATATGGTGACATAGTAGTTCAAAGAAAATAGAGATAGAAGTATACCCTTCCACTATTCTTCCCCTTCAACTGAGGTCTTATGCCTTTGAACAAAGACCCTGAGTGAAGAGGTCCAGTGGCCCTAAGAACAGAATAGTGTCGGGCTTATTGTGCACTAAGAACAGCGTTACTTTTCCATTTTCATTCAATGTCTAAGTAAAAGAATGTTTAGAGACAAAGGCCCCTATTCAATTTCAATCCCACAGTTTACGTTATACAGGCCATAATTCTGTGGTCTTGAAATTTGCCACATTTACAGAGCGATTCAATTGAACAATCCTGCAATTTACGGGTAGAAAGCTGAAAACGTAAACTATGCAATCGTAAGTAGCATTTCAGGGCATGATCATGATCAATTAAGCAAGGCCGTAACTACCGATTTAGAAACAGTCAATGGTAAATGAGACCGTCAGTAAAACATGGAGGTTAAACGTCAATCAATTGGGGTTTAGACGTTCAATATGCGATCAGACTCGCAATCCGTCAATGTACAAAATATAAAAAATGAATGGCGATACTGTTCTAGACCATGTTGGTGATCTGATACGTATTAACTCCCTGATTCCCAAACATTTTTTTTTTTATTGCAGACTTGCAAGCTTGAGACTGTTGTGCAATTAATTCTAATATCTTTTATCGCTTTACCCGTCTTTTAAAGTGCAGTATTGATTTTTTTATTTGCATTTACTGTGCTACGATTCAGTGTTTAACACGCATGGAAGTCCTATCTGGTACTCGTAGGATTTTCTTCTCCATTTGCCATTTACAGGTGTAAAAATATTTGCTGGCTTGAGGAATTGTAGCAATTGAATAGCAATTTGCTATTGTAACATTTATGGGCTTGAAAGATCAAGGCTTAGATGGGTTGGGAGTCCGCAGGGATTTTCAGCTTGTAACCCACAAATGGTTTGCGGGTAGCTAAAAGATGCCAATTGAATAGCAAATTAGTTTACGGGCTACATTAAGGGCTCCAGTAACCAACAATTGCTCAATTGAATAGGAGCCAAAGTCTGTAGATAACAATAGAATTTTATCAGGAAAAGTGTTTACCATAGTGTTTACCATAGAGTGTTTTTATTTATTGCATTTTATATACATGGTAAGGCACATACATATCAGAAGAAAATTTACAATAGCAACAATAGTCATAAAAGCACCAATTAATGTTCTACTCTATTTATCCACTATTTATCCAATCACCACTCATATCTCCATTCATATCTTTTTCTTGTACACATCTGTTCTTGAAGCTATAGAGATTTTTCTCCAAAATGAGGTTACCATGATCACCATCTTCAGCAGGGACAAAAATAAAGTAACGATCAACGATCACTGCACAAACACCTCCTTCCTTGGCTAACAGGTCTTCTAGGGGTATTCTATTCTGAAGTGCAGCTATGCATATTAGCAACAGCCCAGAATTTGTGCAAGACATTCAGCCCTATTAAATTCCCTTAACGTGTAAAACCGTAGCCAGTAACGTAGCCCGCAAGACTTCCTATCCGTATCACTGTAAATGCAAATATACACACACTGCTGTACTTTTAAGTAAAGGGAAAGTGATGTTAGGAATCAAAATTAATTTCTGGAATGTGGGTCCGATCAAAACTCGTAATTGAAACCCGTAAGGCTTTGAAATCTAACCTCCATTTTTCTTTGACATAATGATGATAATCTAATTTGCCATTGCCTCTGTCTAAGCCCAAAACTATGGGCTTGACTAATTGATCATGTTCACAACCGCACATCCAACGTGCAAAATATGGTTTACTGGCTTACGTCTCTGGCCCATAACTTGCTGCATGGTGGAATTTAATAGCCATATTTCAAAGTTAATAGGGCTGATTGTCCTCTCTCCCTAGTTATTCTTGCTTATCAGATGTTATTAGATTCTATATATTGGCATGTTGATAGAAAATGGTGCATGAAGTGGCAAAAACACAGGACATGAAGCAGATAGAGCTAGAAAAGTTAAAAAGTGAAAAATGACAAACAATATATACACAGGCTGATACACACACCACACAACATCTAGTATCACACATCACACAAGCCAGGTCTATATGGGGTCAGAGTTCTCTAGAATGTTCTTTTTTACTCTTTTTTTATTCTTCCTCTCAGAAGCTTCAAAGCCGGAACCCAGATTTCCAAAGCACAGAATAAGGAGTATCTGACTTACTTCCACAGATCTTGCATATTCTTGCTTGATAGCAGCTTCTCTTAACCAAATTTTGTGCATGTATTTCTTTCAAGACCACACATCCGTTTATGCCCCTTTTTCTGGAACACAAAACCACAAACAAACTTCTGTTTTGGCTGTGTCTTTTTTCAATATTTGGACACTGGATCATATCGAACATCTAGCATTACCTTTTTCATCAGAATAGACACTTGGTTCAGATTTCATCTTCCCCAACAATTTTATCAAGACACTATTACACTGTAGTTTTTGGAATGTGGTTTTCAAAAATGAAAAAAATCCTTGCATCCAAGACACGAGAGTACACTCATCTTACAGACTTACATCCTCTCATCATACATACTGAATCTGGCTGGTAGCTTACTTTCATATATTTGACATAAGCACCTGTATTTCTACATATTGGACATTAGTAAAATGTAATGTATCTCTTCTCTAAGACAATTCCTAAATATGATTTAAAGCAAGCACTATTATCTAATGCACAATAATAAATAATTAACATTAAGTGCTACTCCCTTTTTCTATCATGGATCATAAGATTTTTTTTCTCATGTCAGTTTTTATTAGAAGGAAGTATTTGCAAAAACATACAGTTGTAATATTCATTGTTACATGTATAGGTATTGTCATAGCTTAGTACATAAAGTTAAACATTATGAAAATTGTTATTCCTTGTGGACATATTTGCCCATAAAGATTAACAGAAATTATAATAAAACATATTTTTTCTACCATTTTAATCTTGCCTTCATCTTTTTTTTTGTTATTCAGACTTATTCAACATGTTTTCCTCCACCTCCATCCCTACTCCTCCAAGGTATGCTGGAGAATACAGGTGACTTTTGACAGTAATGTGGGAATTATTTATGAATATTTAGATATAGTCGATAATGGATTTTGGTGTTTGCATAGAGGATATAATGAGGTTATACAACATATTTTTGGTTCAGTTGTTATCATGTATCCCTCCAGTTGGGAAATTAAAGGTGTGGTAATTTATTAGGAGGAACACAAATAGAGGAATTTGGTTGTAGATCCACAAATATTAAGCTGTTTGGGTAGTATATCAGGTATGAGATATAGAAATAAATATAGAAAAGAAGCACAAAATAAGTTAAGAAATGAGAGCATATAATAGGGGAAATACGATCTGTGTTTGTATTTATTTTTGTGTCTTACCTCCATTTTCCTCCACAGGTTCCGGCACCCAAAGCCCCCCCCAATATCACTCTCCTTGAATTATTTAATGTGTGATGTGTTTGTGGGATCTAATTTAAGGTAATACTGTAAGTTGAGGCTAGCCAAGGTTCCCATTGTTTAAGAAATATTGGCATGGTGTCTGCTAAGATATGTGTAAGTTTTTCATGTTTTAATATAAAGTTTAGTATATTTTCAACTGCTTGGTTGTTCAGTGACTCTAATTTCAATTGCTTGGCAATGTGGCTTTTGGTTGCCAACATTAGCAATTGTAGTAGTTTGTTATGGGGTTTGAAGAGATTAGGTATTGAAAGGCCCATGTCTGGCTCTACTTGTGTGTTAAATATCTCAGAGCCAAGGCAAATCAAATCCCTCCATAATCTTTCAGCTTTAGGGCAGGCCCGCCAGGTGGGGATAAAGGTACCATATTCATGACAGCCTTGGAAGCATAGCGGACTTACTGTGGGATTCCATTTATTACATTTCTCTGGGGTAATATATATCCTGAGGAGTACTTTGAGAGAAGTTTTAAGAATGCTACAGTTTAATAAGCCCTTTGAGAGGTTCAACCATGCTTCAGCCCAAGATTATTGGTCCCATATTGTACAGGGGTTGTGTTCCCATTTGGTTATGTAATTGAATCTGTGATCTTCTGGTGTCATAGTAAAGGTTTACCTATCATGTCTTGCTTGAGTGGGGCATTTATGCATGTACGGGTAAACTAATTTTCTCCTGGTCAATCTATTTGTGGAATAATACTGGAAACAAAGTGTTTGATTTGACAGTAGTTAAAATGTTCCTGTGGAGGAAGGTCAGAGGAGTAGTAAAATATTGTATGGCATTATCTACACACCATGAACCGATTCTTTAAAAGTCTTTCGATTTCCACCAAGATAGTGCCCTCTCAATAAGTTCTAAAGGAAATTGGGGATGTGATATTAGTGGGGTCATAGTAGATAATATGGAGGCTAGTTTGAATTTTTGGTTTGCCCAGGACCAATATTTGAATGTTTGTCTAGAAATAGGGCTTGCTGAAAAGGCTAGTACAGAAGGGATTTTGAGGAACCAAATTATTTTATCCCATGTGTACAGGAGTATCAAGAAATTGTCCATAAAGATCCAGCCAGACAGCTTTGAAATGCAATTTGAAATTGGGGCATGACAGGCCACCTTGAATTTGTGTCTGATCATGGTGGCTATAGAAATTATTAGGGTTTTGTTGCACCAGACAAATTTGAAGGTTTGTTTTTGGAATTTTTCTCTGTCAAGATTTTCACATTATTTATATGACCTAACCAGGAAATTTTGAAGTTAGACCATCATTGCAGGTCAGCTGTTAGAGTCTTATATGTGGCAGAGTTGTTGGCTTTATATAGATCTTTAATTTGGCCAGTAATATTAATTCCTAGGGCCCTCATTCAATTGCTATTTTGGCCAATTGAATAGGGGTCTAAATAAGCACATAAGGGGCCTCATTCAAATGTGATTTGGCCAATTGAATAGGGCTCTATATAAGCACAGAGCATATATTTTTTACAGAAGTTTTTAGTTAGTGAACTTCTATCCAAAAGCAAGGTCTTCACTAACTAAAAACTTCTGTAAAAAAAATATGCTCTGTGCCTATATAGAGCCCTATTCAATTGACCAAATCACATTTGAATGAGGCCCAAGATATTTTTTTTAAGAAGTTTTTACTTAGTAAGCATCTATCTAAAAGCAAGGTTTTCACTAACTAAAAACTTATTTTAAAAATATATGTTATGTGCTTATTTAGAGCACTATTCAATTGGCCAAATCGCAATTGAATGAGGGCCTAGGTATTTTAGATATTTTTTTTGCCATGTAAAGTTGAAGTTAAGTTGAAAAAAAAAAATTCAGGGGGGAGAGGGTCAGGTTCACTGCTTCTGTTTTGTTGATGTTGGCTTTTAAGCCCTAGAATCTCTGAAATATAGCTACTGTATGTAATAGGATAGGGATTGAGATGAGGTGTTTTGTAAAGGGTGCAGAGAAGGTTGTCTGCAAAGAATCAGCATTTGAATTGATGAATGTATATATTTAACCCATGTATGCTAGAAATAGCTCTTAAGGCATGTGCAATGAGTTAAAGGGGTTCAATGGCTAAGCCAAATAAAAGAGGAATACAGGACATCCTTATCTGGTTTCCCATTGTATGGAGATATGTTCATAAGATTTTTTGGTATGATCCATTATTATAAGAACTACTAGCGACTTGCCCGTCAAAAAATTATGGCAATAAGATTGTAAGGCAGGTAATGGTGTTTGGTTGAGACATTAATTTTGTTGGTGTTCCGAGATCCTTCGGCGCTCATTGCAAGCTTCGCGCTGAGCGCCTTTGGCGCTCATTGCGAGGCTGTTGGTTGTTTGCGTGCTATGAGCAGCGTTGGCGGTGTTTTTTTGTATGCTAATGAAATACTTAATAGATTAATAAATTAATATACTTTACCTATTTTCAAGTAATATATGCAAGAAGCATTGTGTTGAAAAGCTGACAATCCGTTTTGATGTTGCTGCAGCATACAATGTCGGTTTGCACTGTTGTGGAGCTGATGTGTAAGTGTCAGCAATGTGTGCAGTGTGTAGAGTAAATAGTGTGCATGCGCGAGGAGAATCCGTTAGGGTAGCTGTGTACTTCCACATTGTGTGGTAAAATGGCGGCTAATGTGTATGTGGTACGCGGCTGTGGATGATTTACCGTCCTAATTAATAGTGTATCTTGGACCTCGTATGGCTTTTTCGGAAAATATGTATGTGTTTTGTGATGTTTTGCGTGTTTAGGGTCGTGTAGCCTCGTTTTGGTTTTTTTCGGTGGCTATTTTTTCTCTCTCTTAGGGGATTTTTCGTGTGTGTAAACTCTTGAATTTGGACTTAAATTGAGGTGTAACTTCACTTGCAGAGGTCCTGGGTGCCCTCCCCCTTGCTGTGGGTAAGCTTTTTATGTGTTTGTTGTTTGTATTTATTGTGTTTTTAATGTTTTCATGTGCTGGCGGTTCGGGCGCTAAGGTCGTATTTTTGCCAGCTGGTAATGGTAAAGTCCCGCGGCTCGTATTTGTGGATGCTAAGTCCGTAAATTTTGCGGTGTAAGTCCCACCTGCGGCTCTTTGCAGCCGAAGTGGGAGCCTCCACCTCCGCAAATGCGGTCCGCATTTGCGTTTCTAAAGTCATAGGGGGTCGTAGGGATGAGCGCCTACAGCGCTCAACAGCAGCACAATGAGCGCCTTTGGTGCTCCTTGCCAGCAACTGCGTACCTCGCTTTGTGAGTGCTGCAGGCTTGCTACGCTAGACCGCAGCGTTAGCAACGGCTTTTGGCAAGCCGCACTGCTGACAACTATATATGTGACTAGCGACTTGCCCGTCAAAAAATGAGGGCAATAAGATTGTAAGGGCGGTACATTTTGTTGGTGTTCCAAGATGCTTCATCGCTCATTGCGAGCCTTGCGCTGAGCGCCTTTGGCGCTCATTGGGAGGTTGTTGGTTGTTTGTGTGCTATGAGCATTGTTTTTTTGGCTAATGCTAATGAGATAATGAATAAAATAATACATTAATATACTTTTACGTTTTTTGAAGTAATATATGATGTTTTGATGCTGCTGCAGCATACAATGTGTGTTTGGAGTGCTGTGGAGCTGCTGTGTAAGTGTCAGTAATGTGTGTAGTGTAAATAGTGTGCGTGCGCGAGCCAAATCGGTTAGGGTAGCTGTGTGCTTCCGCATTGTGTAAGTCAGTGTTGTAAAATGGCGCCTAATGTGTGTTACGCATCTGTGGCTTTTTTGGCGTCCTTGTTCTTGGACCGCGTTCGTCTTTTTCGGAAAATCCATAGGTGTTTGGTGGTGTTTTGAGTCTTTAGAGTCCTGGAGCCATTTTTTCTCTCGCTTAGGGGATTTTCGGGTGTCTAAACTCTTGTATTTCAAGTGAAATTGAGGGGTAACTTCACTTTTCGAGGTCCTCGGTGCCTTCCCTTGCTGAGGGTAAGCTTTTTATGTGTTTCTTGTGTGTATTTATGATGTTTTTCATGTTTTCATGTGCGCAGGTTTCGGGCGGTAAGGTCGTATTTTTGCTAGGTCGTAATGTTTTTTTTCTCTAAGTCCTGCGCCTCGTATTTGTTTCTCGTAAGTGTGTAAATTTTGCGAGGGCCGCAGGCTCGCTACGCAAGCCCGCAGTGTTAGCACCAACCCGCATGCTCACAACTATATATGTGACTAGCGAATTGCCCGTCAAAAAATGACGGCAATGAAATTGTAAGGTAGCTAATGCTGTTTGGTGTATAATAATGAAAGATCTAATATATTAATAAATGAATATACTTTACCTATTTTGAAGCATTGTGTTGAAGAGCTGGCAATCTGTTTTGAGGTTGCTGCAGCATTAGTGGTGTGGAGCTGCTGTGTAAGCGTGCTGAATGTGTGCAGTGTAATACGGTGCGTGCGCGAGACGAAACCGTTAGCGTAGTGTTGTACTTCCGCATTGGCGTAAAATGGCGGGTTATCTGTGGTATGCGTCTTTGCGAATTACCTGTCGGTGCTTCGTGGTGGTTTTCGAGTTTCGTGTGGTGTTTTGCGAGTGTGTTGTGGTGTTTTACGTGTTGAGAGTGCTGTAGACTCGTTTTCGTTTTTTTCTGCAGCCATTTTTTCTCTCGCTTAGCGATTTTATTAGTGTGTAAAGTGTTTTATTTTTATTTAAATGAAGGTGTAACTTGGTTTTTTGAGGCGCTGGATGGTTCCTCTTGCTGTAGGTAAGCTTTTTATGTGTGTGTTGTGTGTATTTATTGTGTTTTAAATGTTTGTATGTCGGCGAGTTGCGTCCGATGTTTGCGAGTTCGTAATGTGTGGTAACGTGTCTCGTATGGTGTTTGCGTGTGTAGCCTCGTTTTCGTTTTGTTCGTCGGCCATTTTTTGTGTCGCTTTGCAAATTGTTTAGTGTCTAAACTATTTTATTTTGTGTAAAATGAAGGTGTAAGGTGCATTTTTGAGGTCCTGGATGCTTCCTGTTGCTGTAGGTAAGGTTTTTATGTATGTGCTGTGTGTATGTATTGTGTTTGTAATTTTGTAATGTTCGCGAGTTGCGTCCGAGTGTTGCGAGTCCGTAATGTGTGTGAACGTGTGTCGTATGTTGTTTGCGAGTGTCGTAATGTGTGTGTCGTGCTCTTTGGGTTGCGACGTGAACTTTGCCCTCCATGCCAGCAACTGCGGACCTCGCTCAGTGCCCTCGCTTCGCGAGGCCGCAGCGTTAGCAACAATTCGTACGCTCACAACTATATATGTGATTGCTTAATAGATAAAGATGGATAAAAGATGGATATATTTATCAAACAAACTGACGATAGACAGACACCATTCTACACTAAGGAGGTGGTTGTTTCACTGTACTGCAAAACTAAGTGCATAATATTTGTGTATAACACCTTGCTATAGTGATTACCGTATATACTCGAGTAGAAGCCGAGTTTTTCAGCCCTTTTTTTAAGGCTAAAAAGGGCCCCCTTGGCTTATGTCTCTCTACCCCCCCGTGTCTCTCTACCCCCGTGTCTCTCTAACCCCCGTGTCTCTCTAACCCCCGTGTCTCTCTACCCCCCCCCGTGTCTCTTTAACCCCCCGTGGCTCTTTCCCTCCCCCCTCCTCATCCTCAACCTCCCTCCTTAACACCCTTCCTCAACCTAAACCCCCCTCAACCTAAACCCCCCTCAACCTAAACCCCCCTAAATACCTCCCCCTCTCCCCTCACTTACCTGATTATGCTCAGGCCTCCGCTCCTTGACCTGGCGCGCGCATGTGATGTCACATGTTCGCCGCGTCATTAGCATATAATGGGTGCCGGTTGATGAGGGGTTGAGGATGGGGGGGTTGAGGGGGGTTGAGGAGGGGGTTGAGGATGGGGGGGTTTAGGAGGGGGGTTGAGGAGGGAGGTTGAGGAGAGGGTTGAGGAAGGAGTTGAGGAGGGAGGATAAGGTGGGGGGTTGAGGAGAGAGGATGAGGATGGGGGGTTGAGGATGGCGGGGGTTGAGGAGGGAGGATGGGGGGGTTGAGGAGGGAGGTTTAGGGGGGTTGAGGAGGGAGGTTGTGGGGGGTTGAGGTTGAGGGGGGTTGAGGTTGAGGAGGGGGGTTGAGGATGAGGATGGGGAGGTTGAGGGGGGTTGAGGAGGGAGGTTGAGGAGGGGGGTTGAGGTTGAGGAGGGGGGTTGAGGTTGAGGAGGGGGGTTGAGGATGAGGATGGGGGATTGAGGAGGGCGGATGAGGAGGGGGTTGAGGTTGAGGAGGGAGGTTGAGGAGGGAGGTTGAGGATGGGGGGTTGAGGAGAAAGGTTGATGGGGAGTTGAGGAGGGGGGTTGAGGAGGGGGGTTGAGGATGGGGGGTTGAGGAGGGAGGTTGAGGAGGGAGGATGAGGTGGGGGGATTGAGGAGGGGGTTTGAGGATGGGGTTGAGGAGGGCGGATGGGGAGTTGAGGAGGGAGGATGCAGGGGTTGAGGGAGGTTTAGGGGGTTGAGGAGGGAGGTTGAGGGGGGTTGAGGTTGAGGAGGGTTAAGGTTGAGGAAGGGGTTGAGGATGAGGATGGGGGGGTTGAGGAGGGAGGATAAGGATGGGGGGGTTGAGGATGGGGGGGTTGAGGATGGGGTTGGTGAGGAAGGAGGTTGAGGAGGGGGATGAGGAAGGAGGTTGAGGATGAGGAGGGAGGTTGAGGATGAGGAGAGAGGTTGAGGATGAGGTTGAGGATGAGGAGGGAGGTTGAGGTTGAGGATGAGGAGGCTGGTTGAGGAGAAGGATGGGGGTTGAGGATGAGGATGGGGGATGAGGTTGAGGATGGGGGATGAGGTTGAGAATGGGGGTTGAGGTTGAGGATGGGAGTTGAGGATGAGGGGGTTGAGGATGAGGAGAGGGTTGAGGATGAGGAGGGGGTTGAGGATGAGGAGGGGGTTGAGGATGAGGAGGGAGGTTGAGGATGAGGAGGAAGGTTGAGGATGAGGAGGGAGGTTGAGGATGAGGAGGGAGGTTGAGGATGAGGCGCGAGGTTGAGGCTTGAGGTTGAGGATGAGGAGGGAGGTTGAGGTTGAGGATGAGGAGGGAGGTTGAGGATGAGGATGAGGAGGGAGGTTGAGGATGAGGATGGAGGTTGAGGGTTGAGGAGGGAGGATGAGGAGGGAGGTTGAGGATGAGGAGGGAGGATAAGGATGAGGAGGGAGGTTGAGGAGGGAGGTTGAGGATGAGGAGGGAGGTTGAGGATGAGGAGGGAGGTTGAGGATGAGGAGGGAGTTTGAGGAGGGGATTGAGGATGAGGAGGGGGTTGAGGATGAGGAGGGGGTTGATGATGAGGAAGGGGTTGAGGATGAGGAGGGAGGTTGAGGATGAGGAGGGAGGTTGAGGAGGGGGTTGAGGATGAGGAGGGAGGTTGAGGATGAGGAGGGAGGATTAGGAGTGGGGTTGAGGAGGGTGATAAGGGAGGGGGGAAGAGATACAGGGAAGGGAGAGGTTGGAAGAGACACGGGAAGGGAGAGGTTGGAAGAGACACAGGGAAG
Organism: Discoglossus pictus; assembly: GCA_027410445.1. Taxonomy (NCBI): domain Eukaryota; kingdom Metazoa; phylum Chordata; class Amphibia; order Anura; family Alytidae; genus Discoglossus; species Discoglossus pictus. Next base: position 363,016,019 of record CM050165.1, read on the forward strand.
GGAGAGGGGAGAAGAGACACAGGGAAGGGAGAGGGGTAAAGAGACACAGGGAAGGGAGAGGGGAGAAGAGACACAGGGAAGGGAAAGGGGAGAATAGACACGGGAGAGAGAGAGGGGGACACAGAGGGCACAAGAGGGACACAGGGGGCAGCACATTTCCCACCCTCGGCTTATACTCGAGTCACTGACACCAGTATTTTGGGGTAAAATAGGTGCCTCGGCTTATACTCAGGTCGGCTTATACTCAAGTATATACGGTATATTCATGTTAAACATCCCTGATATATGTATGTATTGTTTTGCAATAGTGTTGTATTAATTCAATGTATACTGTGCTGCCTGGTCTAAGGAGGTGTTGTTTGCAAAGACAGATCTAAGAGGCCTTCTGTGAATCTGACACAATACTACAAATGGGACACTTCATCATTGAAGGCCTCATGTGGAGAGCTGTAAACGACCAGTTTACTAACCAGTTACATATGATATGCAGCTCTAAATAATTAAATTAACTTGGCCTTCTGATCTAGTGATCTTAATTATTTTAGCAAGTAATAACAGTGTTTTATGGCACCACTGTTTACTTACTTTTTGTTAATGTATTTAGTTACAGTTGTATTTTCCCTATAAATATGCACACCCCGTAAGTAACATGTGAATATATGTATTTGTGTAGAAAGTTTAGACATACGTTTATGTATATTAGGGAGTGGAAGTTTATGGATGAACATGTATAATGAAATGTGTGTGTGTCTGTGGGAATTAACCTTATGACCCAAGGAGGAGACCTGTGTATCAAGGACTTGAAGCTGAAATGCTCTTAAAGCTAAAAGTGTACAAAGATCTTTGTTAAGTGTCTCCCTGCAGCCTCCTGAGTTTGTATACAGGTGATTGTTTGTAGAACAGAGGCAGGGAGAGAGACCATCTACTAAGGGAGAACATCTCTTAGATTAGACCATCTACTAGAAACACACACACAAGTAGACACTCATAGGCTAAAAAACAGGTAGAGTGTGAGAGAGATTCCTATTAATGCAATATATGAGCATGGTTCAATTTGAAGCCCGCATCTGGAAGCCTGTATGTCTGCAGCCCTGCTGCGGACTCGCAGTCTGCTACAATTCTGGTGCTATTCAACTGAACCAGCCTAAAGCCGAAACCGTAAACCATGCACTCGTCCACAGCAGTTCAGGGAGGGAATATGATCAATTAAGCAAGAGCATAACCTCCCATTTCGAAACAGCAAACAGAAAATGAGACCGTCATCATGATATCCGTAAAACATGGAGATTACATGTCAATCAATTAGTGTTTAGGGCTCCGATATGTGATTGGATTTGCAAAACCGCAAAATACAAAATAATAAAAATTAATGCCAATACTGTTCTAGTCCATGTGGGTGGCCTGATATGTATTAACTCATTGATTCCCGAGATCCATATAACCCCGAAATGACACATAATAAAATTATTTTTTCATTGCCGATATGCAAGCTTGAGACTGTTGTGCAATTAATTCTAATGTCTTTCATCGCTTTCCCCGTTATGTACAGTGCAGTATTGAATTTTTATTAGCATTTACAGTGCTATGGACAGGTATTAAACCCCCTTGCGGGTCCTCTCTAGCACTCGTTGGATTTTCTCCTACCTTTGCCGTTTACGGGTGTGAAAACATTTCCGGGTTTGCAGAATTGTAGCAATGGAATAGCGAATTTAACGCTCGTAACTCTTGCTGACGGGAAAGATCAAAGACTTCGGGAGGCTATAAGTTCCGGGTTTAATAACCGCAAAGCTTTAAAGCCTGTAACACGTAATCCATTTGGAGCCCACAAAAAGACGCTAATTGAATAGCAAATTAACTTATGGCCTCACTTACGGGCTCCAGTAACTTACGATTGCTCAATTGGATCGGGCTCTATATGTCTAACGTTGTGCACTTACAGTATATGGGCCTCATTCAATTGCGATTTGGCCAATTGAATAGGGCTCTAAATAAGCACATAGGATATTTTTTTTAAAGAAGTTTTTAGTTAGTGAAAACCTTGCTTTTGGATAGATGCTTACTAACTAAAAACTTCTTTAAAATAAATATGTTATGTGCATATTTAGAGCCCTATTCAATTGGCCAAATCACAATAGAATGAGGGCCAATGTATATAACATATGTCAAGACAGACTTCAAATAAGAAGTCTCTCTGGTTTAAAGGAGTATGTTTTATGTTTCTATGCTTGGAGATTCCTTATAGGGTTGAATAGTGCTAGGACTTTGCATAGTGCTAGGAGTTTATAGGTTGTAGACACAAAGCCACATTACATGCCTGCATAATATTTGTACAACAACATATACAATAAGCCTCATTAAATCCGGAGGCCGTATCTCGCGGAATGTAGGCCGTATGTCTGTGGGCCGAGTTATGGTCCGAAAGCCAAAACCGTAAACCATGCAGTCATAAGTTGCATTTTAGGGCGTTATCATGATCTATTAAGCAAGTCCGTAACTCCCGAGTTAGAAACAGGAAATAGAAACGGAGCCCGTCATCATTACGTCAGTAAAACATGGAAATGACATGTCAATCAACTCGCGATTCGGGGTCCGAAATGTGATCAGACCCGCAATGTACAAAATAATAAAAATGAATGCCACTACTTTTCTAGTCTGGTGGCCTGATATGTATTAACACACCCAATATTGATATAACCCCGAACTGAAACATAAAATTTAATGATTTTTGATTGACGACTTGCGGGCTTGAGACTCCTGTTCTAATATCTTTCATCATTTCCCGTAATTTACAGTGCAGTATTGATTTTATATTTGCATTTACATGTCTTTAAGCCCTTTGTGAGTCCTCCTTGGAACCCATAACTTGTGGACTGACTTTTGCCATTTGCAGCCTTTTCAGGGTGGTTAGCATAAATGCGACCGTGAAAGATTAAAGGTTTGGAGGGGCCTTAACTTGCAATGTTAACCATCGCAAGGAATCGGAGGCCGGAGCCCGTAACCCAATCGGAGACCACAAAAAGACGCCAATTGAATAGCAAAATAAGTTACAGCCTCCATTACAGAAGCCCGGATCTCCCGATGCCTCAATTGAATGAGGCTCAATGTATATACTCCTTAATTGTCTCAGTATTATTTGTGAAACAAAATAAATAACAAATACAACATTATAGTTGCTATAAAAGCTATTTTTACATTGGACTCTTAATTTGTATTTTAAAATGAACTTTAGTTGTACAAATGCAATTTTCTTTGTCTCCTTCTCTCTGACATTTGTAATGTTTGGTTTTAGAGTATAGCCTCTTTTTTAGTATCTACAGTAAACTACTCATTCCCCTTTACACTTAATAACAAGATACATTTGATTTGTTATAAAAAATAGAACAAAATGCAATACAATAGTGTACAGTCATACTGAATTAAATAGCACAATATAGTTTACAAAAGTGCTTGCACATTAATCAAAGGTTTTGTACATATTCACAAAAAGCTTACATTGTTAAATGTACATTTGCTAGTCAGGATTATTCTCTGGATAGTCCTGTAATCAAAGTAATCCAGTTAAATAAAATCTATGGAGAAAAACCTTCAAATTCTATTCACAGAACTTTGAGGAAAAAAATAATGGAATTGTATGAAAATTTAAAAATACTTGATGAACAAGGAAAATAAAACATAATTCCAATTCGGAGTGCACACACTGTGAAATAAAAATGCTATATAAAAAAAGTGTTCCATGTTTTATTCCATAGTAATACAATTAAACATATGGCTTTTTTTTTATCAGATAAGTGACAAGCTTAAATTTTGTAATAATGTTAACACAGAAGAAAAGCAGCATGCACTTCCTGGCTGCAGAAGGGGATGAGCTATCAAGCAAGTTCTACAAGAGATGTGGACAATCTGACCTTTCAACTGAAGAAGAGTGGGGACTCTTCAGAATTGAATAAGAGTACTTGTGCAAGATGGCAACTGTAGAGTGAAAAGGTCTTCCAGTAGCAGATTATTTAAAAAGAAAACATGTAAATAAATAAACTAGTAATCGGTCACAAGTATTATTGTTGATCGTTTGAAACAGGCCAACATATTCTGTAGCGCTGTACAGGGGTTGAGTAAAAGGAACATAATATTAACGCATGGCAAAATGAAAAGCCCTGTCTTTGAGCTTAAAATCTTAGGTACCTTGTGCTTTTTCCCAAAGCACCTCCCAAGATTGAAAAGTTGCAAACTTGCAATCTAAAGGGAGTGGAAGAGGCAGAAAACTGGATAGGAATAGAAATTAGGGATTTGAATTGGCCAGAAAAAGTGACAGATAGAAGTGAGAGAATAGAAGAAAAGATACTGTAGGTCTGTTGCAGCCTGACAGGTGTAGCATTTGCCTGGGTAGAAAATGTGTAAAGTTTGTGGGTGTTTTAATTTAGTAAGAGAGGGTAGGAAGGTATTATCGATTATCAAAGTATCTATTATCTAATCTTTTTTATTGCTTTGGGCATTTTTTTACTTTGTTAAAGTGTCAAAGATGTTTTATCTTTTTTGATTTAGTGATATTTCTGAACAAGAGATTGGAGATCCATTTTTGGGACTAGGGCCCAATGAACACCATTAACCAGCATCTCAAACTCAGCAAGCAGTGGCGGAGCTAGTGAATGGAGGGGACCCTGGAGCAAAAATACATTTTGGTTAGCATAGTGGCAGAAGATTAGCTTTACATAATAAGTAGTGGAGCGGTGTGCATGGCACTATTTTGGAGGTTGAGGGTTGAGGAGGGAGGATGAGGAGGGAGGTTGAGGATGAGGAGGGAGGATAAGGATGAGGAGGGAGGTTGAGGAGGGAGGTTGAGGATGAGGAGGGAGGTTGAGGATGAGGAGGGAGGTTGAGGATGAGGAGGGAGTTTGAGGAGGGGATTGAGGATGAGGAGGGGGTTGAGGATGAGGAGGGGGTTGAGGATGAGGAAGGGGTTGAGGATGAGGAGGGAGGTTGAGGATGAGGAGGGAGGTTGAGGAGGGGGTTGAGGATGAGGAGGGAGGTTGAGGATGAGGAGGGAGGATTAGGAGTGGGGTTGAGGAGGGTGATAAGGGAGGGGGAAGAGATACAGGGAAGGGAGAGGTTGGAAGAGACACGGGAAGGGAGAGGTTGGAAGAGACACAGGGAAGGGAGAGGGGAGAAGAGACACAGGGAAGGGAGAGGGGTAAAGAGACACAGGGAAGGGAGAGGGGAGAATAGACACGGGAGAGAGAGAGGGGGACACAGAGGGAACAAGAGGGACACAGGGGGCAGCACATTTCCCACCCTCGGCTTATACTCGAGTCACTGACACCAGTATTTTGGGGTAAAATAGGTGCCTCGGCTTATACTCAGGTCGGCTTATACTCAAGTATATACGGTATATTCATGTTAAACATCCCTGATATATGTATGTATTGTTTTGCAATAGTGTTGTATTAATTCAATGTATACTGTGCTGCCTGGTCTAAGGAGGTGTTGTTTGCAAAGACAGATCTAAGAGGCCTTCTGTGAATCTGACACAATACTACAAATGGGACACTTCATCATTGAAGGCCTCATGTGGAGAGCTGTAAACGACCAGTTTACTAACCAGTTACATATGATATGCAGCTCTAAATAATTAAATTAACTTGGCCTTCTGATCTAGTGATCTTAATTATTTTAGCAAGTAAGAACAGTGTTTTATGGCACCACTGTTTACTTACTTTTTGTTAATGTATTTAGTTACAGTTGTATTTTCCCTATAAATATGCACACCCCGTAAGTAACATGTGAATATATGTATTTGTGTAGAAAGTTTAGACATACGTTTATGTATATTAGGGAGTGGAAGTTTATGGATGAACATGTATAATGAAATGTGTGTGTGTCTGTGGGAATTAACCTTATGACCCAAGGAGGAGACCTGTGTATCAAGGACTTGAAGCTGAAATGCTCTTAAAGCTAAAAGTGTACAAAGATCTTTGTTAAGTGTCTCCCTGCAGCCTCCTGAGTTTGTATAAAGGTGATTGTTTGTAGAACAGAGGCAGGGAGAGAGACCATCTACTAAGGGAGAACATCTCTTAGATTAGACCATCTACTAGAAACACACACACAAGTAGACACTCATAAGCTAAAAAACAGGTAGAGTGTGAGAGAGATTCCTATTAATGCAATATATGAGCATGGTTCAATTTGAAGCCCGCATCTGGAAGCCTGTATGTCTGCAGCCCTGCTGCGGACTCGCAGTCTGCTACAATTCTGGTGCTATTCAACTGAACCAGCCTAAAGCCGAAACCGTAAACCATGCACTCGTCCACAGCAGTTCAGGGCGGGAATATGATCAATTAAGCAAGAGCATAACCTCCCATTTCGAAACAGCAAACAGAAAATGAGACCGTCATCATGATATCCGTAAAACATGGAGATTACATGTCAATCAATTAGTGTTTAGGGCTCCGATATGTGATTGGATTTGCAAAACCGCAAAATACAAAATAATAAAAATGAATGCCAATACTGTTCTAGTCCATGTGGGTGGCCTGATATGTATTAACTCATTGATTCCCGAGATCCATATAACCCCGAAATGACACATAATAAAATTATTTTTTCATTGCCGATATGCAAGCTTGAGACTGTTGTGCAATTAATTCTAATGTCTTTCATCGCTTTCCCCGTTATGTACAGTGCAGTATTGAATTTTTATTAGCATTTACAGTGCTATGGACAGGTATTAAACCCCCTTGCGGGTCCTCTCTAGCACTCGTTGGATTTTCTCCTACCTTTGCCGTTTACGGGTGTGAAAACATTTCCGGGTTTGCAGAATTGTAGCAATGGAATTGTAACAATTGCTGACGGGAAAGATCAAAGACTTCGGGAGGCTATAAGTTCCGGGTTTAATAACCGCAAAGCTTTAAAGCCTGTAACACGTAATCCATTTGGAGCCCACAAAAAGACGCTAATTGAATAGCAAATTAACTTATGGCCTCACTTACGGGCTCCAGTAACTTACGATTGCTCAATTGGATCGGGCTCTATATGTCTAACTTTGTGCACTTACAGTATATGGGCCTCATTCAATTGCGATTTGGCCAATTGAATAGGGCTCTAAATAAGCACATAGGATATTTTTTTTAAAGAAGTTTTTAGTTAGTGAAAACCTTGCTTTTGGATAGATGCTTACTAACTAAAAACTTCTTTAAAATAAATATGTTATGTGCATATTTAGAGCCCTATTCAATTGGCCAAATCACAATAGAATGAGGGCCAATGTATATAACATATGTCAAGACAGACTTCAAATAAGAAGTCTCTCTGGTTTAAAGGAGTATGTTTTATGTTTCTATGCTTGGAGATTCCTTATAGGGTTGAATAGTGCTAGGACTTTGCATAGTGCTAGGAGTTTATAGGTTGTAGACACAAAGCCACATTACATGCCTGCATAATATTTGTACAACAACATATACAATAAGCCTCATTAAATCCGGAGGCCGTATCTCGCGGAATGTAGGCCGTATGTCTGTGGGCCGAGTTATGGTCCGAAAGCCAAAACCGTAAACCATGCAGTCATAAGTTGCATTTTAGGGCGTTATCATGATCTATTAAGCAAGTCCGTAACTCCCGAGTTAGAAACAGGAAATAGAAACGGAGCCCGTCATCATTACGTCAGTAAAACATGGAAATGACATGTCAATCAACTCGCGATTCGGGGTCCGAAATGTGATCAGACCCGCAATGTACAAAATAATAAAAATGAATGCCACTACTTTTCTAGTCTGGTGGCCTGATATGTATTAACACACCCAATATTGATATAACCCCGAACTGAAACATAAAATTAAATGATTTTTGATTGACGACTTGCGGGCTTGAGACTGCTGTTCTAATATCTTTCATCATTTCCCGTAATTTACAGTGCAGTATTGATTTTATATTTGCATTTACATGTCTTTAAGCCCTTTGTGAGTCCTCCTTGGAACCCATAACTTGTGAACTGACTTTTGCCATTTGCAGCCTTTTCAGGGTGGTTAGCAAAAATCTTGCGACCGTGAAAGATCAAAGGTTTGGAGGGGCCTTAACTTGCAATGTTAACCATCGCAAGGAATCGGAGGCCGGAGCCCGTTACCCAATCGGAGACCACAAAAAGACGCCAATTGAATAGCAAAATAAGTTACAGCCTCCATTTCAGAAGCCCGGATCTCCCGATGCCTCAATTGAATGAGGCTCAATGTATATACTCCTTAATTGTCTCAGTATTATTTGTGAAACAAAATAAATAACAAATACAACATTATAGTTGCTATAAAAGCTATTTTTACATTGGACTCTTAATTTGTATTTTAAAATGAACTTTAGTTGTACAAATGCAATTTTCTTTGTCTCCTTCTCTCTGACATTTGTAATGTTTGGTTTTAGAGTATAGCCTCTTTTTTAGTATCTACAGTAAACTACTCATTCCCCTTTACACTTAATAACAAGATACATTTGATTTGTTATAAAAAATAGAACAAAATGCAATACAATAGTGTACAGTCATACTGAATTAAATAGCACAATATAGTTTACAAAAGTGCTTGCACATTAATCAAAGGTTTTGTACATATTCACAAAAAGCTTACATTGTTAAATGTACATTTGCTAGTCAGGATTATTCTCTGGATAGTCCTGTAATCAAAGTAATCCAGTTAAATAAAATCTATGGAGAAAAACCTTCAAATTATATTCACAGAACTTTGAGGAAAAAAATAATGGAATTGTATGAAAATTTAAAAATACTTGATGAACAAGGAAAATAAAACATAATTCCAATTCGGAGTGCACACACTGTGAAATAAAAATGCTATATAAAAAAAGTGTTCCATGTTTTATTCCATAGTAATACAATTAAACATATGGCTTTTTTTTATCAGATAAGTGACAAGCTTAAATTTTGTAATAATGTTAACACAGAAGAAAAGCAGCATGCACTTCCTGGCTGCAGAAGGGATTGAGCTATCAAGCAAGTTCTACAAGAGATGTGGACAATCTGACCTTTCAACTGAAGAAGAGTGGGGACTCTTCAGAATTGAATAAGAGTACTTGTGCAAGATGGCAACTGTAGAGTGAAAAGGTCTTCCAGTAGCAGATTATTTAAAAAGAAAACATGTAAATAAATAAACTAGTAATCGGTCACAAGTATTATTGTTGATCGTTTGAAACAGGCCAACATATTCTGTAGCGCTGTACAGGGGTTGAGTAAAAGGAACATAATATTAACGCATGGCAAAATGAAAAGCCCTGTCTTTGAGCTTAAAATCTTAGGTACCTTGTGTTTTTTCCCAAAGCACCTCCCAAGATTGAAAAGTTGCAAACTTGCAATCTAAAGGGAGTGGAAGAGGCAGAAAACTGGATAGGAATAGAAATTAGGGATTTGAATTGGCCAGAAAAAGTGACAGATAGAAGTGAGAGAATAGAAGAAAAGATACTGTAGGTCTGTTGCAGCCTGACAGGTGTAGCATTTGCCTGGGTAGAAAATGTGTAAAGTTTGTGGGTGTTTTAATTTAGTAAGAGAGGGTAAGAAGGTATTATCGATTATCAAAGTATCTATTATCTAATCTTTTTTATTGCTTTGGGCATTTTTTTTACTTTGTTAAAGTTTCAAAGATGTTTTATCTTTTTTGATTTAGTGATATTTCTGAACAAGAGATTGGAGATCCATTTTTGGGACTAGGGCCCAATGAACACCATTAACCAGCATCTCAAACTCAGCAAGCAGTGGCGGAGCTAGTGAATGGAGGGGACCCTGGAGCAAAAATACATTTTGGTTAGCATAGTGGCAGAAGATTAGCTTTACATAATAAGTAGTGGAGCGGTGTGCATGGCACTATTTTATTATATAAAGCTTATCATCTGCCATTACCCTAACCCCTAAATCTAACACTCACCCTACCAAAAAATTGCGCCACCTAGGTATGAAACAGGAAAAATTCAACATATATATATATATATATATACATGTATGTATATATATGAATATACAGTATGTGTGTATATATATATATATATATATATCATTAAGCTTAATGTAGATTCACTAATCTACTTTTCATTTTCTGTACTATTATGTTGTACGGTGGAGGCCTTCTATCACTCTTCATTCCACCTTGTTTAATGATTGTTGTAGTGAACTACTCCCTACAAAGATCCACCTCACAAACCAGGAACCAGCCCAACACTGATGAGATCCATTAAGAATGAAACAGTGCTGTTTATAGGTAGGCTCCCTGGTTTGTGCATGATCCATCCTGTGCTAATACAGCAAACCTATGCCTAAAAGGAGCCATGTATAAAGTGCATCAACAGCATTTCTGAGAAACTGGAGCAGGAAATAAGTTGTTTTACTTATATTATAGACATACAAATAGAATCACAAATGTACAATTAATTTTCTGTACTATATATATATATATATATATATATATATATATATATATACATAAAACTCTCCCCCCTACTGTCTACCTGTCTCTTACCTTTTCTCCACTGAGGGGACATCCCCTGGCAGCTGGGTCTCCCTCAGTGCCTGACCCCTCCTCCTCTGGGAGAGTAGAAAGCTTTCACTATGGGGTAGGGAGGTGGAGGGGGCCATTGGATGCACAGGGCTGGATCTAGAGTGCTGGGGAGGGGCCCATTGCATTAAAGGCAGGATTCAGGGTGTCAGGGGCGGGGCCCAGGGTGCTGTGGGCAGGGGGCTTTACACTACAGAAATCTAAAAAATTTTTTATAAAGGACTGCACTGGGCCTCTAGACCAGGGTCTGGTGCACTGCATTATAATGTATTGGGACACAATTGTTAAATTGGTTAAAATGTGGTTCAGGGAAAACACTGGACATGGGGATAATGTCATCTTCAGCCCTACCTAATCCCACTTAAGACCACTTTTAACCACATGAAGTAAATATAACCCAATATTTTATTTAAAAGATGTATATACATCACTAAGTATGCTTGATTGGAAATATGTATAGTTACGCAGTTATATAGTTACATAGAGCCTCATTCAATTCGGGGCTTGCAACTCTATCACAGACAGCCAAATGCCTGCGATTGAGTTGTAGGCTGCCGTTGCTCTACTTTTGCGATGCTATTCAATTGGCTGGGCCCGCAAGTTAGGCACCATTGCCGTCGGACGTAGCATTTGAGGGCTTGTACATGTAAGGGGAGCAAGCGCGAAACTCACGATACAGAAAGAGCCAATGGAAACAGAGCTCGTCATCATGAACAACCTCCAAGCCCGTTACTCGTAAGTTAAGGCAGTGGGACTTTGAAATCCAACCTCCATTTTTCAAAGTCCACGGACTTGGAGGTTGAAGCCCGTAGGACTTCACATTGATTGCTGTGATCGATATGACACGGAAATTGAAGATGAAATAAAGTAGTGGAGAATGTTGTGCTATTAATTCGAAGACCTAACATCACTTTCACTCTTAATAATAGCACAGTATTGACTTTTTATTTGCTTTTAAAATGCTCCGATTTGTCATTAAGCCCTAGGCCAGAAGTCCTTGGTACCATTAACTTGTGGTTAGATTTTTGCCATTTGCGGGCTTGGCAGAGTGGTAAGCGAGGGGGGAATCTCAGCAATTGAATATCGATTTGCAACAGTGAAAGATCAAAGGCTTGGAGGGCATTAACTTGCAATTTTTAAAATCGATATAAATCACAGCTCGGAGCACTCAACACAATCGGAGCCAGCAAACTGACGCCAATTGAATAGCAAAACAACTTGCTGGCTACATTTCTGAGCCCAGATCTCCCAAAAGCCTCAATTGAATGAGGCTCATAGTAATTGAGGTTGAAAAAAGACTTTTAGTTCATCAAGTTCAATCTTTCTAGATCTCCTCTGATCTCCTATGTGGATTAGTTGTTAATTAATTGATCCAGAGGAAGGCAAACACAAAATAAATCCCATTGAAGCATTGACAATTGTCTCAAAAGGGGGAAAAAATAGAATTCCTTCCTGACTCCACATACTGGTGATCGTATTCCATTGACTTCTAACCTCAAAGGATGTGCTCTTGTCAGTTGAAAACCTCTTAGTACAAAAAGTTCACTTGACAAAGCCGTATATTGACTTTGGATGTATTTATATAAGATAATCATTTCTAGAGAAAATATGTTTCAATTGGTTAGTCTTTCTTCATAACTTAGCCCCTCCTTTCCCCTTATTAGTTTTGTTGTCATTCTCTGTACTATTTCCATATCTAAAATGTCCATTTTTATGAAGTGGTGCCAAAAATTGTTCTCTATATTCCAAATGAGGGATTAGGGATTTGTATAGGGGCAGAATTATATTTGCTTCCCTTTCTTCTATACCCTTCTTTCTTGTTGTTGTTGTTCAGTCCTTCTGTTGTGTCCGACTCTTGTTGACCATATGGAAGCAGCACTCCAGGTAAATCTGTCTGTGGTTCTGTTTGTGCTTGGCAAAGATACTGAAGTGGGTTGCCAGTTGCTTCTCCAGTGGACCGCACTGCTATGACCTGCCTATCTTGGGTGAACCTACATGGTATAGTTTACAGCTTCATTAAAGTACACAAACCCCTTCAACATGACAGGGTAGAGATGCAGAAGGGGATACCCTTCTTAATACATGCTAATATTTTATTTGTTTTTGCAGATGCTGCTTGGCTTTGAGCACTAGGAGGTTGTCCCCAAGCACTCTCAAATCCCGTTCAATATCAGACACCCATATATTTGCTTCATTAAGATTATAAAATGCATGGCTATTTTTCCATCCCAAATGCATAACTTTACATTAATTTGTATTAAATCTCATCTGCCATTTAATTGCCCATTCCTCTAATTTATGCAAATGTCTCCTGTGGGAAAGTACATAATTTTCACTAAAATATGTAAAAAAGCACCTAATACTGAACCCTGGGGAACCCTACCTACCACATTAGTCCAATCTGAGTATGTTCCATTTACGACAACCCATTGCTTCCTGTCTTTTAGCCAGTTCTCAATCCATGAAAAGATATTTACTGCAATTCCTGTATCCCTTAGTTTGCACAATAGTCTTCCTATGAGGCACTGTATCAAAAGCATTTGCAAAATCCAAAAAGACTACATACACTGAGTTGCCTTAATCCAAGTCGCTACTAACCTTCTCATAGAAACTTATTTGTTTGACACAACCTATCCCTCTTAAATCTGTGTTGACTACTTATAATCTTGTTCAACCAGACATATTCTTGTAAACTATCCCTTATTAACCCTTCTGAAAGCTTTCCCACTACAGAAGTAAAGCTTACAGGTCTATAATTCCCTGGATTTGCTCTTGTTCCCTTCTTAAATATGGGTATCACATCGGCTTTTCTCCAGTCATCTGGTAGCGACCCTGTGTTGAGTGTATCTTGAATAATCACATGTATAGTTCTCAGCAGTGCAAGCTTGCCAAAATCTGTTGCTAACGCACTGCGGGCTCGCTTTGCGACCGCCGACTTAGGCAGGGAGTGCCGAAGGTGCTCACTGCGCTGGTGCGACACCCATAGCACTTTGAAAAAATCGCATAAAAAAACACAAAAAATGTCCCGTAACACTTACAAAAGGAAACCGCGACTTAAAAAAAAAATGAAAATACGAGCTGCAAAAAAATATGACTTAACCGTCGAACTGCGCACACCAAAAAATACAGAAGATACAAACAAAAATAAAAACATTTCACACAGCAAGGGGGAACACCCAGGACATCTGGAAGTGAGGTTGCACCTCAATTCAAGTCCAATTTCTAGAGTTTAGCCACTCGAAAATCCCCTAAACGAGAAAAAAAAAGGCTGCTGAAATAAATGAAAATGAGGCTACACGACCCCTAAACCCGCAAAACACCGCCAGGCACATACAACTTTTACACCCCCTCCCCCCCCCCCCCCCCGTACGAGCTACAAAATACACTATTAGGAAGGACGCAAAATCATCCACACCCGCATACCACAATCGCCTCCATTTTACAAAATGGTTTCCCCTTGCGCACGCAGCCTATTTACAGTACACACTTCACACATTGCTGACACTTACACCTCAGCTCACCAACACTGCAAATCTACATTGTATGCTGCAGGAACATCAAAACAGATTGTTAGCTCTTCAGCATATTGGTTGCTACATGTATTCATTACAAATAGGTAAAGTATATTACAGTAATTTATCAGTTCAGTAATTAATTTATTATAATTACAAAAATACATATACAGAAAAAATGACAAAACACCACACGACAGTTTCACAATAAACGCCAAAGCCGTTCACTGTAAGCCTCACAAGGTTTACCAAGGGTGCTCAGAGGAGCAAAACTACACCAGGGGAGAGCCTCGCAATGAGCGCCAAAAGGCGCAAAGCATGGACCTTGCAATCAGTGCAAAAGGGGCTCTGACAACCAAAAATACACCAACCCAGAGGATCGCAATGAGCGCCTTCGGTGCTCATTGCGAGCCACGTGATAAGCGCCAAAGGTGCTCAGCGCGAGGCTTGCAATGAGCACCGAAGGTACTCACACAACCAAAACACTTACTTTGTGTGCCAAACAGCATTCCCTGACTTACAAAGTCGCTAGTTAGATATAATGGTTTGGCTATTACAGAACCCAGTTCTCTCAATACCCTTGGATGTATTCCATCAGGACCTGGGGCTTTATTAACATTTATTTTTTCCAACCTCTTGTGGATTTTTTCCTGTGTTAACCAATTATTCGGTCAAGGTAGCTGTGTCCCAACTGAAGAAAATAACTTTTTTAGCTCATCTGCCTTTTACTGGGTACTAATTATCAGGCAGCCTGTTTCCCATTGTAATGTTCCTATCGCTTCTTTCCTGGTCTTCTTCTCATTAATATATTTAAAACATATTTTAGGGTTAGTCTTACTCTCCTTTGCAACTAACTTTTCATCTTCTATTTTAGCCAGTCTAATAGCGCTTTTGCAAGCCTTGTTGATTTCCTTGTACTGCGTACAGCAGTTTCTGTCCCCTCTTGTTTGTATAATTTCAATGCCTGTTTTTTACTCTGTATCTTGATCTTTAGATGATTGTTAGGCCACAAGGAATGTGATTTACTCCTTCTACTTTTATTCCCACATGGTATATGGCAAAAAGTATGTAAATTTAGTAAGGATTTGAAGGTTGTCCATTTATGTTCAATATTTTACCTGTCAGTTCTTTGTCCCAGTCTATACTTTGTATTGCTGCCCTTAGACCTTTAAAATCTGCTCTTTTAAAATGAAGAGTTTTTTTTGTTTGCTCCTTACAGATTTGTTTTTTTAATTCAATCTCAAATGAGACTGTGTTTCCCAAAGGTTGCCCTATTTCAATATTAGATACTATCAGTCTTATTAAACTGCGATTTGGCCAATTGACAAGGGCTCTATTTAAGCAGAAAGCATTTTTTTTACAGCAGTTTTTAGTTAGTGAAGACCTTGCTGTTGGATAGAAGTTCACTAACTAAAAACTTCTGTAAAAAATATATGCTATGTGCTTATATAGAGGCCTATTCAATTGGCCGAATCGTAATTTAATAAGGTTTATATCAATATTATTCTTGTTAACTAAATCCAAGATAGAAAAAGGAAGGATAGCACCCCTGTAATCTTTCAATAAGGTCAACACTTTGAGCCACCACACCTCCTTTCTTTAAACCCAGGATAGCCTAATTTCTAGTAGGTTCTCGTATTACCTAGGCCAGATAATGATCCCTGAGTGTACTCAAGAACTGCTCCTCTTAGCTTAACTGCTGGTCTCATACATCCAGGTTATTGCAGGATAATTAAAATCTCCCATTACTAAAACTTGCCCATGCTTAGCTGAATTTCCAATCTGTAACAATAATTGCATTCCTCACTTTCAATTATATTTGGGGGTTTATAGCATACTCCTTCCAATATTGTTTTAGAATTTGCTCTTCCGCTTTTTAACACTACCCACAAAGATTCCACAGTATTGCTTGTTCCAGCATAAATATCACCTCTGACTAAAGGCTTTAATAAAATATTATATTTTTCATGCTTGTTATATTGCATTGTTATTATAAAATATATAAAGAAGTTTCTAGTGTGAATGTTCCCTCTTCTTCCTTTCCTCCCAGCTCCTGCCCCCATGTTCGGTCTTCCTCCCTATGCTCTCACTGCCTAGTGCGCCCTGCTCTGCCTTCTGTTCCCCCTCTCTACCGGCACTCTCTCACCAGGTTTCCCTGTCACCTGCACTCCTTTTACCTGTGCCGACAGCCTAACCAACACTCGGTTCACTTCCTACTTTGTGGTTTCCAGCATGGGTTCCAACAGGGGTGGCAACATTACCTCGGGCTTCCTTTGGTAGCGTTAATTTACTAACAGCTAGGAAGGAGCCTGGGGTTGTGGTTCAGCTTCTTTCAGCTGAGATCTGCAACAAATACCTGATAGGTCCTTTTATTTAACCACCATTTTCCATATGGCGGATAAACCCAATAGGAGAATACACACCGAAGAAACATCTTGTCATTGACCTTTTGGCTCTGCATAATAGTTCCATTCCTACCATTAACTCTCTGATACCCTCTGAGGACTTCTCCCTCCAAAACGCATGAGTGGGCAATGCCATCACCATAATCAACTATTTTGGACCTAGATTCTGGCTATCCAAATTGGATATCAAGGATGCGTTCAAGCTTCTACCAATCGATCCGAGCACCTGGCACCTTCACTGCATCAAATGAAAACATTGCTTCTACTTTGCTGCTTGTTTGACCTTTGGGTGTAAAACTATTTGACAACTTTGACGAGTCTCTTTGCTGGATACTTTTTAATATACACAGATGCCCCCAAAACGACTATCGTATTGAAGAGCCATCCTACACCATGGAATTCCATGGCATTACACTGGATACAACTAAGATGGAAGCTAGGTTCCCAGCTAACAAGCTTGAAAGACTCCAAGTACCCCTTTGTATCTAAAAATAGAACACTATCAAGGATCTTCAGCTGATCTTCGGCCACCTTAACTATACAACCAAGATCCTACCTAAAAGCAGGCCCTACATAAGAGACCTACTGGCCAACCTCATCAATCCTGACAATCACTGGCAAACCATAACCATCAGTGACCAATCGATTCAGGACCTTCTCATGTAGGCTGAATTCCTGACTAAATGAAACAGGAGTTCATTCTTTCTATCAACTCCTACTATAACCTCACTTCCCTTCATAGTATTCAAAGCCAAGTCCCATTTTAAGATTCTATTTGGTTCAGAGATATTATCACCCTGGCCTCTGGGGTTTCTCCTTGTCGCTCATAGGGCATCGTAAACCAGAGAAGCAGCAATCATCCCCGATATAAGAACAAAAATAATCGATCCTTGATTGTTTATAAGAAGAATTGAAATACCAAAATAGATTTGTCCAACCGCCATACTCAGGAAGACCCACACCTTTCCTTAATCGCTTAGCCACACCACAAAGGTAGACTAACCTTGGTAACCCTTAGACACTTTTTATCTTAAATTGCACAAATAGTTATTTGAGTCATTAAAATCAGGTAATAATACTAGACATTTGTTGTATGGTTATATTTACAGATACTGTTAGGCAAAACATTTTTGTTTTATATAAATGTTTTAACTAGGCGACTTAATTAATGTTATACTCCATGTACACTTCACTGACTTCTAAGATGCATCTACGGTAGTAGAATCCTACTTCTTCTATGTTAGGCCTCCACTCCATGGCTCCCTTAA
This sequence comes from Discoglossus pictus, assembly GCA_027410445.1. Classification (NCBI taxonomy): domain Eukaryota; kingdom Metazoa; phylum Chordata; class Amphibia; order Anura; family Alytidae; genus Discoglossus; species Discoglossus pictus. The sequence continues at coordinate 363,033,736 of CM050165.1, forward strand.
GAACTGAACCAAGTGAATTTCACACGTAAAATCACCACTGAGCTATCTTATCACATATCTAAATTTAACCGTGAAATTACCTCTGAGTGCTCAAAATTACCTCTGAATGCTCAAAATTTTAAAAAAGCCTATGGGTACTTCCAAACCTAAAAAAATGGGTATTGAGGGGGGATCCCATGAATCATAGGGGGTTTTGGGTATTAAGGGGGTATCGGGAGGATACCTGAACTCATAGGCGTTAGCGAGTAATAGGCAGAGGAGTCATAATGCTCCTGCATTTATTTTAATTATTATTTAACCCTTCCCTGCCATTGGAATATGGTTATATTGTAAATAGGAAAGAGGAAGGATGTAAGAGCTAGAGTGTGGTGTGTGGCATCTTCCGCAAGCAGGCTGCAAGCACACATTAACACTAGAGAGATCCGGACAAACCCCCCTGGGTACAAGTCAGTAAGACTTAAATAAAAAAAAAATTCCGGGAGCAAAATAATAACTCTGATATTATCTTTTCAAGACTGCCAAGAATATTTATGCTAGCCATGCAATGGTGGTATTATTTGGCATGTTAATATGGATTCCATTATATTGCTAATACATTTTGTATTAATAATTATTATTTAACATTTTATTTGCATTACAACCATTGGATAATTTTAAAGGTTTAATCCAATATTAAAAACTCTAATTTTTATTATGAAAATGCCTGGTGTACTCACTTACATTACATAATAATGAAGATCACAAATCTAATATTATCACCATGTAAAAAATCTCTATTTAAAATTCTCAATGTTTTCATTATTTAATGTAATGCAAATTACTAATCTAATATTATTTATAAGTTAATATGAGATGTATTTGTGATATAAATGATTGTAAACAAATTTAGAATATATTAGATTTGTGCTTTCCATGACAATGGTGTGTATAAGCAGACCTAGGTCTAAATTCAATTAAGCAAATTTTAGTTACAAGAGCCCGTAATGGAGCCTGTAAAATAATTTGCTATTCAATTGGCGTCTTATAGCTACTTGCAATTGGTTTGCGGGTTAGAAGCTCAAAATGCCTGTTGTTGTCAAAATCATAACTCTGACTCATCTAAGCCTTTGATCTTTCAAGCCCATTAATGTTACAATCGCAAATCGCAATTCAATTGCTACAATTCCTCAAGCCCGCAATTGCCTTCAAACCGTAAATGGCAAATGTAGAGGAAAATCCCACGAGTACCACATAGGGCCCGCAATGGGGTTAAACACATGTTCGTAGCACTGTAAAAGCAAATAAAAAAATCTAAACTGCACTTTAAAAAATGGAGAAAGTGATGAAAGACTAAAGATTAGAAATAATTGCAAACAGGCTCAAGCTCACAAATCTGCAATAAAAAAATAATTATTGTACCGTTTATTTTCGTGTTATATCAATCTCAGTAATCAAGGAGTTAATACATATCAGGCCACCCACATGGACAGTATGGTGATTAATTTTTTTAATTTTGTACATTGTCGGATTGCGATTCAATAGCATATCAGACTTTTGAACGCTAATTGTTTGACGTTTGAAATGCCATATTTTACTGATGTCATGATGACGGTCTCATTTACTATTGGCTGTTTCTAAATCGGTGGTTACAGCTTTGCTTAATTGATCATGGCTTTAAATGCTACTTTCAGCCATATAGCTAAGGGCTTGTTCAACTAAATCGAACTGTAACTGTTGCAATTTTCAAGCCCACAGACTTACGGCCTGTATATAGAATATTCTATTATCATAAAGAAATGTGGATGCCAAGTTTGTTAAGGGGACCCCACTTCCTTCCCCCTCCCAATATATAGTAAATAATGTATTTCACGCAGCACAGTCTTCCTGGTTATAATTATTTATTAGCTGTGCCCCATCCTCTGACTACCTTCCCCGTGTCAGACAGAATCACAGTACCACACACACGTTTACCCAAGTATACTGGTACTGTTATACAGAACATTTCTGTAGGAGGGTTTATAGCTCTATTGACCACCACTAATTTAAATTTTTATGAAGAAAGATATCTAAAAGTTAGACAGAGAGTGCAAGAGACTGCTTAAATAACAGCATGGTTTTTGTTATGGACAATATAAAATGTATAAGAAAAGTGAAAAAAAAACATGTTACAAAAGGAAGCACAGCAATATGATAGCTTCACACATGCCTATTATTTTTGCCATTGTGCAGGAAGCAGTATGACTCCCAAATCTTAAACTGTTAGTTCATTAAAAATGTATTACAACACAAACAGAAGAGTGTTATGACATTTTCTTCTGCGTATTAAACATTATAACAGAAGTGGAGTGAAATGCACAATACAGGAGTAAATGTCATTCATTCTCAAACCCGTCAAATTTCCACAGCCCTTCTTCTTTATGCAGCTTGTCAGAAACTGTTTTGGAAGATGTTGTTTGCCCCTCTAGCAACAATAAAAAAGAAAAACAACCTCAACCATATTTTTTTCTCCATAAAAATCCAGAATAAGCACATTTTCTGGCAAAATATTTTCTCAACAGAAGCCCCTGGCAAATAATTGAAAATCCTTAATGATAACGAACATGGAGCTTGAGAGTATATCATCAGTGAAAAATGTGCCTGCGTAAGTAATTCAGACATTTAAATAATGAGCATTTTTTAATATAATTTTTGTTTTAGCTCCAGTTATGATAAATCTGCAGCAGAAATATTGCATTTTCCCTATGGTACAGTTTCATTCGCCCAATCTCTATCAACACAGCACAATCTTTTGGTTTAAATGTTTGATAATTTGTAGTTTAATGATTACAACATATTTTTGCCAAGTGGTGCTCTGCCATGAGATTTTTATTCCAACAAAAAAGATGATAGCTGCTGATAGAAGAATATATTAATTCTTGGTCTAGACATAAAGTCAGCTTGCATTAAAAAATGAAGAATCAAATAGGGTATGATATTTTAGGTAAGGTAAGAAGCCAGCAGAGCAGGTGTGACTAGCAATACTTATCTGTGGCCAAATGCACTGAGGCTGTCGTATCAAAGGAAATGTTGGTTTGATGTAACAGTCACTGAACACCACAGAACAGATTATGTTTATAGCAAACAAATCAAAGGTTTAACATTTTATTTAAGGAAGTTATTTTTAATAGGTGATGACTTTTAGAGAACATACTGGAAGATGTGTCATAAAACATCATAAGATACATAACATTTAGTAATGTTCTATATATATTTAAATAATAGACATTCACAGATTCAGAAATCTCATCTCACTTTTCCAGAAATATGGCAATATTAACTTTAATAATGCATATCTACTACCAAAAAAATATGTAAACAATATGTAAACAACAAAAAAGTGTTAAAATGCAAGAAATTTCAAATACAAGTCAGTGAAGTAATTTTAGTATTAATAAACTGATCAAAATTAATTCATTATGGGAGAGCTAAGCACTGAGATGTGACAACATCTTCATTCCATTTATTCTTATAATAAAATCAGACGGTTCATTTCAGTGACAAACTGCAGCTCTGGACTGCGAGGAACTAAAATATATGGCACTTTCTTCTGTATCTGTATGGGTATAGACAGAATTATTACAGATCATGTAGTAGTGTAAATACCTAATTTAAAAGTTGTGTCCAGAATTATTTCTACCTTATCCTCCCTCATTGAAGATTCTAGGGTATCATTGGTTATCTGTTATATTATAATTCTAGATATGGCTACATGAAAGAGAACTGATGTGCCTGTTAGAACTGAAGTAAATTGGTATACAATCGAATCCAATTACTATGTCCCAATCTGGCCTACTTGATCTTATTATTTGTCTTTTCTTTTATGGAAGTTTTTACTTCTTCTATTTTACTTGTCTGTTCTTTTTCTTACTTGTTTTTCCAACCACTTTATTGATTGCTGTGCTGCAAGGCTAACATTTGTTATTTTCAGATGACAAATTCAGGGAATAGTGATTTATTTTTACCTTTACTTCCATTAAAATTGATGTCCTCATAATAATTATTATTTATAATTATTATCCTTTATTTATAACGCGCCAACATATTCTGCAGCGCTATGCAGGGGTTAGGTACAAGTATAAACAATTACCAAACAATGAAAATAATGGAAGACCCTGTTATTGAGCTTTCAATCAGATATACACAGTGCTTTTCCTAAAGCACCTAAAATGATTGAAACTCACAAGCTTACATTCTAAATAATCAGTGGACACCTAGACTCTTAGAGCCACATTCAATTCAAAGCCTGCAACTCGATCGCAGACGGCCGAATGTCTGCGGGTGTGTTGCAGGCTCCCGCTTGTCTCTGATTGTGATGCTATTCAATTGCTCAAGCCTGCAAGTTACTGTCCCAAAGCCAAAACCGTAAACCATGCACTGGTTTGTAGCAGTTCAGGTCGGGAACATGATCAATTAAGCAAGCCCGTAACCTCCCATTTGAAATCAGCCAATAGAAAATGGACGTCATTATTACGACAGTAAAACATGGAGGTTACATGCCAATCAATTAGGTTCGGGGGTCCGATATGTGATCAGACTTGCAAAGCCGCAAAATAAGGAATTATGAAAATGAATGCCAATAGTCCATATTGGTGGCCTGCTATGTATTAACTCATTGAAACCCAAGATCAATTTTGCCCCAAAATGAAACATAAAAATAAATGTAATTTCCTGATAATTTGCGAGCTTTCCCCCCAGTTTAGTATTGATTTTTTAATGCACTTTACAGTGCTACGAATATGTGTTTAACCCCCTTGTGGGCCCTCTCTAGCACACGTAGGATTTTCTCCTTCATTTGCCATTTACGTTGGTGAAAACATTTGCAGGCTTGGGGAAATGGAGCAATAGAACAGTGATTTTAGCCTTGCAAAAGTGAAAGATCAAATGCTTTGGGAGGCTGTAAGTTATGGCTTTAACCATCAGAATATTTTCAAGGCCCTAACTCGTAACCTGTTTGGGGCAAGCAAAAACACGCCAATTGAATAGCAAATTAACTTGTCACCTCACTTACGGGCTACCGGATTTCCCGAAACCTCAATTGAATATGGCCCTTAGATTCTCCAATTCCTTCACCGTGTGACTGTACACAGTAGGTAGCGGAGTCAAAATTCCAGGACCGGGCTAGGTTCCTGGCTAGACTCAAAATCGTGACAAACCATAGAATAGGATTCATAGATTTTTTGGGAGATTCACAGAACTAATTGAGCTAGAAGTATAATGAAAGGTATACAGAAGTTTCCTGGGTTTCAAATGTTTCCTAAAAAACAGCCACTGATTAGTAGAAAAATATGTATTGTATTGAAAAGTTGAATGTACTTACATATTTATAAGCTGGATAATGCAATCTGGATTTGCACACCCCTAGGAAGCTTACATTGTACCCTGCTGGGTATAGTTTATGAACTCTAAAGGTATTGATGGTTGGTGGGGTCACGGTTGAAATCCTCCCAGATTGTGATACAAATGTTTCAGTCTTTGCTTCCTCCCTGTTAGCCAAAACATTTTTCAAATTGTATGCCAATTTAGCCTGGGTTTGGAGAGGTTGTTAACCCTAATTTTCAACTGACATAAATGACAAGATATTTTGCTAACTTCAAGGTAAGTGTTTAAATGTTTATTTTAGTATTTTTTCATGCGAAAAAAGTTGGGAGTGAGAGGAGGTGACAAGAGTGGTAGAAAGAAGAAGGTCGTTAGCAGAACGAAGAGGGCGCATGGGGAAGTATTTGGAGATGAGAGCAGAGATGTATGGGGGTGCGCTGTTGTTGAGGGCTTTATAAGTTAGGGTCAAGATTTTACATTTTATTCTGGAGACTAAGGGAAGGCAGTGAAGTGATTGACAAAGAGGAGCTGCGGAGACTGAACGATGTGTATGGAAGATGAGTCTGGCGGAGGCATTCATTATGGATTGAAGTGGCAAGAGGCGAGTGATGGGCAGGCCAACAAGGAGAGAGTTGCAATAGTCAATACGAGAAATGATGAGAGAGTGTATTAGAATCTTAGTAGTGTCTTATGTAAGGTAATGGCGTATTTTTCAATATGTTTTTTAGATGGAGAAGACAGGATTTGGTTAAAGACTGTATGTGTGGGTGAAAGAGAGGGCAGAGTCCAGTAGAACCCCGAGACAACGGCTTGGGAAGTGGGAGTGATGATGGCACTGTTGACAGAGAGAGAGATGTGAGGAATTGAAGCTGTAGTAGAGGGTGGGAAGATTAAGAGTTCAGTCTTAGACATGTTGTGTTTGAGATGGTGGGCGGACATCCAAGAGGATATACTAGAGAGGCAGTCAGAGACGTGTGCTAGAAGAGAGGGGATAGGTCTGGTGCTGAGAGGTAGATTTGGGTGTCATCTGCATAGAGATGGTACTGGAATCCAAAAGAGTTTATTAGGGTGCCGAGTGAGGATGTGTATATGGAGAAGAGGAGGGGGCCTAGGACTGATCCTTGGGGTATTCCAATAGACAGGGGGTGAGGGGAAGAAGATGTGCCGGAGAAGGGGACACTGAATGATCGTTCTTGAAAGTATGATGAGAACCACGAGAGAGCAGGGTCTCGAATGCCGAGGGAGGAGAGAATGTTGAGTAGAAGCTGATGGTCAACTGAGTCAAAGGCAGCAGAGAGGTCCAGAAGAAGCAAAATGGAAAAGTGGCCTTTAGACTTGGCGGTGAGCAGGTCATTGGTGACTTTTATGAGGACTGTCTCAGTGGAGTGTTGGGGCCGAAAGCCGGATTGGAAGGTGTCCAGAAGAAAGTTAGAAGAGATGATACTGTTAAGGCAGTTATAGACGAGATGCTCCAGCAGTTTGGAACCCAGGGGAAGTAGAGATAGAGCGATAGCTAGATGCAACGTCAGAATCGGATGAGGGTTTCTTGAGAGTGGGTGTAATTATGGCATGTTTTAGAGATGATGGAAACATGCCAGTGTTTAGGGAAAGGTTGAAGATGTGTGTGAAAGCTGGGATTAGTGTAGTAGAGGGGAGGGATGAGCTGAGATGGAATAGGATCCAAAGGACAGGTAGTGAAGTGAGTAAATGATATTAGGATGGACTTCATCCTCTGTTGCAGGGGTAAAGTAGTTCAAAGTGGCTGTGGGAATGGGGAGGGAAGTAGATTGGGTGTTGTTGGTTAGTTGAGAGGGTGGAGTGAGTGAGCCACGATGAGAGGAGAGTTCATTGTGGATAGATTGAATATTATGTGTAAAATGGTTGGCAAAGTCTTCAACCGTGAGACAGGAAGAGATGGGGGGAGGTGGTGGGCGGAGGAGAGTATTGAAAGTGGCAAACAGACATTTGGGGTTGTAGGACAGAGTGGATTTTAGTGATGTTAAGTAGTGCTGTTTGGCCAGGTTGAGGGCAGAGGAGCAGGAACCTAGCATATACTTGTAGTGAAGGAAATCTGCTGTGGAGCGTGATTTCCTCCATAGTCATTCAGCAGTGCTGGAGCAGTGCTGTGTGTAGTGTGCCATGGTTGTGAATGAAAATAAGGTCAAGAGAGTGTCCAGCATGGTGAGTTGGAGAATCTGTAAGTTGTGAGAGGCAAAGGAAAGAGGTGAGTGCAAGTAGTTTGGCGGCTGCTGGGGAGGTGGGGGTGTCAATGGCAATTTTGATGTCACCAAGTATCAGTGTGGGAATGTTGGAGGAAAGAAAGGAGCCAGGCGGGAAAGTGATAAAAAAATTGAGAGGGAGTACCTGGGGGGCGATAGATAGCAGCAACATGTAGAGAGATAGGAGAGAAGAGGCAGATAGTATGAGCTTCAAAAGATGAAAATTGGAGGGATGGGACAGGGGGTATGAGGTGATATGTACAGCGAGAAGAAAGTAATACACCCACACCACCACCTTGTTTGTTCCCAGGTCTAGGTGTGTGACTGACTCAGGTTTCAGTGACAGCCAGTAGATTTAGGGAGTTGGTAATGCATAGGTTGTGAGTGAAAGTGACTTTATTGCAAATAGATTGTGCGTCCAAGAGAGCGCAGGAGAACGGTAGAGTGGAAGGTTTGTGACAAGTGATGGGTATCAAAGTCTGGGTGTTTCGGGTGTTTTCTGCCCTTGGAGCACAGCGTGGCTGAAAGCAGGTAGAAATGAGGGAGGGACCTGGGTTAGGGGATATGTCTCCAGCAGCCAGGAGAAGGAGGAGTAAGAGCGAGAGAATATGGGAGTGGGACTTACAGTGATGTATCTGCTTATGAGTGTTGGGGAGGGGATGTGATTGTGATTGGAGGAGGGAGAGTAGCTTGTGGGAGCAGAGAAGAGGAGAGGAAAGCAAAGAAGGTGAGATGGTTATAGTATTGGGGGCATGATATGGATAGGCTGCAAATGAAAGTCTGAGAGAGAGGCAGTAGAAGATGAGGAGGAGAAAAAAAGTGAGGGAGCATTTCGACACAGTGTATATATATATATATATATATATATATATATATTAAATTAATGAATTAGTTTGAAGCAGGTGATGCTGAGTGAGCAGGTGTAAGTCAGGTAAGTATCTACAGGTTAAGACAATGCAAGGGTGGGTCGGAGTGGGGCAGGGAGGGAGGGAAGGAGGGCAGGGAAAGCAGTGTGAGCAACAGCCAGAGGAGAGATTTCAAGATGGTTGCTGGAGGCTGAAACAAAGAGGTAGTGAGACATAGTTTGGAACTAGCCCAGTATTTAAGCATTTAAAAGAAGCATTTGGTGCAGACAGATATGAAGGTGTGAAGGGGGTGGGTAGATGGTGGTGAAGAAATACAGTGTGAAAGCTTACAATTTAACAAAGTAGAAATACAGTTACTATGTGAACAAAAATTATATCAGATATGGATATTCATAATTAATGTAACAGGAGGATACAGTAGAGTAAAAGGTGAATCATTGAGATGACTGTAAATACCTTGAGGCAGTGTGAGCAAAAGCCAGAGGAGAGATTTCAAGATGGTTGCTGGAGGCTTGTGGCAGTGTGAGCAAAAGCCAGATAAGAGATTTGAAGATGGTTGCTAGAGGCTTGTGGCAATGTGAGCAAAAGCCAGAGGAAAGGTTTCAAGATGGTTGCTGGAGGCTGAAACAAAGAAGAGGTAGTGAGATATATTTTGGAACTAGCCCAGTATTTAAGCATTTAAAAGGAGCATTTGGTGAAGACAGATATGCAGGTGTGAAGGGGTGGGGAGATGGTGGTGAAGAAATACAGCGTGAAAGCTTACAATTTAACAAAGTAGAAATACAGTTACTATGTGAACAAAAATGATATCAGATATGGATATTCATAATTAATAAAAAAAAGGTAAGTCAGAGGTGCTCATCAGAGAACGAACCAATCTTAATAGGTTAGTTCTATAGCCATGATAAACCACTCTGAGAGCAACCTCTTTTAGCTCACTTGTGCCTTTCACAGGGAGAAATATCCTGTAGTATATCAGTCTGGTCCACTCAAAAGAGTGACCCAGCCCCGAAATACCAGGCAACTCTACCCTGAACAGGAGAAAAGGCAAACCCCAGACGCGTTTCGGCCTTTATGGGCCTCGTCAGTGAGGTGCAGCTGAACTCCCTAAGGCACAGTGAGCAAGAGGTCCACATCTGGAATCCCCTATCACCCTTAGGGAGACTAAACCCTAAGGGTAATTTGCATAAACAAAAAAAGGGTCCTAGATCAAAGTCCTTGCCCACGTGGGGCAAATAAAGTACTAAGAGTTGTGAAGCTCTGATTGAATTAGGACAAATTAATATTTTGATGTAGACATGTAAAAATGGTTAAAAATTGGTGAAGCAATCATTTAAATGTATTCTCTGTTTGGACACATATGCAATGAGTATTTAATTTAAAGTGATTGTTATTATTTTCTTTTTTACTTTAAAATTAATTTGTTTCTTGACCTAGAAACTGCAACTTGGCCTGCGAATCAGCCACTTGCCCTATCATCCAGTTAAGCTGTCCTGTGTGGGGGGATATCAACCCTAGACAACTTATGGGAAGAATTGGCAACCTTGGACTTTTCAAGTACAACAAAGAGCAGGTTTTGACATATAGCTACTGTCAGAATTTTAGGGCTCTCTTTCCTTATATATTCTAGCTGACCTTTATGCTGGATTTTACTGACTAGGGTGCACTGCATCTTTCCAGAAGCACTTGTGATTTCTGAGGAGTCAAGACCCAGACCCACAAGCATTTAAATAACCAGATGATATCTATGAGCATAAACATATCCTAGCAGAGGGCATGGTGGCCTTATATACCAAGGGGAGTTGCTTAGCAGGGTTTAGTTGTGAATAAGATAAAAAGAAAAAAATGGATATAGAATCCTGTTGAGTATAAAAACACTTTAAAGTGACTAGAGGACTTCATCCACAAGTTGAGCTGTTACTAAGGATAGTGCACAAATTGTAAATATTGATATATTGTAAACTATTTTTTGTTTGAGTTCCAGTTATTAAGATAGTAAAGAGATGATAAGCCAGTAAAACCATATATGAGTACTTACGTTGTCATCTCCGCTGGTATGACTTCATAACTGGGGTAGCTGCCATCATTTTATGTATTACATAGCTGCCTTGCATGAACTTTACCAAAACCTAATAACAAAATGAGCCTGGTATAGTTTACTGGTGAGAGAGGTTAGAGAGATACCAGTGGCGGCTGGTGACTTTCCAAGTTGGTGGGGCGGAAGACAGAGACCTGGCCCCTCCCTTTACATTGATGCCACCCAACATTATAAACTCCTCCCCTTCACAACATGTTACCCCTATAGGCCCTGTCCACTTACAGACTACACCCATTTGGGTTTTTTCCTGTCACTTCACTTACTTATTATCTTGCTGAGGTTGAGGTGGTTCTGGTTCTGGTCACTATTCTTATGCTGGGAAGTTCCTGCATTTTCTTGATGAGGGTGAAGTGCTGCTGGTTCTGCTTACTTTTCTTATGCTGGGAAGTTCCTCCATTTTGTTGATTTATATGCAATAATTAAATAAAACACAAATGAGTATACATTAGATCAGGACATAAGCCCTCCTCTCTATCCCCTCCTCTTTCTCTCTCCCTTCCTCCTTCTCTCTCTCTATCTGTCCCTTTCTCTCTATCCCTCACTCTCTATATCTATTCCTCTCTCCCTGACGATTCCTTTATCTATCCCTATCAATCCCTCTCTCTATCCCTCTCTTCCTTTTTTCCTCTTTTACTAGTATATAGACTGTGTCTTTAATATTCCTTCAAAGCACTAATCACATTGTTGATTTCATAACTTTGCAGGATTGTATACAGCAGACACTATTTTTGCATCATATATACTGATCAGGTCAGGCCATTGGTACCTTTGGATGTAAAGCTGAGCTCTGCATTCCTTGCAGCAAGCACTGGGTTCAGATCACTCACAACGTGTCCTCCTGTAGACTGAAAACATAGCAAGATAATATTAGAATTTGTAATCCTAAGAGGAGCTTTTCATGCTATAAGAAGGTAGAGAGCTCAGTTTTGTAGTAAAAGCATATCCCAGACATGCACTGGATTTCTATCTATCTATCTATCTATCTATCTATCTATCTATCTATCCCTTTCTGTCTACCCTTATCTCTATCTATCTATCTATCTATCCCTCTACCCTCTCTCATCTATCGATCCTTTGCTCCCTCTCTCTATTCATCTATCTATCTATCTATCCCTCTACCCTCTCTCTATCAATCCCTCTATCTATCTCTCTCTGTCTACCCTTATCTATCTATCTATCTATCCCTCTACCCTCTCTCTATCTATCCTTCTATTATCTCTCTCTCTCTCTGTCTACCCTTATCTCTCTCTATCTATCTATCCCTCTCTGTCTACCCTTATCTCTATCTATCCCTCTACCCTCTATCTATCCCTCTATCTATCTCTCTCTCTCTCTGTCTACCCTTATCTCTCTCTATCTATCTCTGTCTACCCTTATCTATCTATCTATCTATCTATCTATCTATCCCTCTACCCTCTCTTTATCTATCCTTCTATTATCTATCTCTCTCTCTGTCTACCCTTATCTCTCTCTCTATCTATCTCTCTCTGTCTACCCTTATCTATCTATCTATCTATCCCTCTACCCTCTCTCTATCTATCCTTCTATTATCTCTCTCTCTCTCTGTCTACCCTTATCTCTCTCTATCTATCTATCCCTCTCTGTCTACCCTTATCTCTATCTATCCCTCTACCTATCCCTCTATCTATCTCTCTCTCTGTCTACCCTTATCTCTCTCTATCTATCCATCCCTCTCTGTCTACCCATATATCTATCTATCCCTCTATCTATCCCTCTCTGTCTACCCATATCTCTATCTATCCCTCTATCTATCCCTCTCTGTCTACCCATATCTCTATCTATCCCTCTATCTATCCCTCTCTGTCTACCCCATATCTCTATCTATCCCTCTATCTATCCCTCTCTGTCTACCCCATATCTCTATCTATCCCTCTATCCCTCTATCTATCTATCCCTCTACCCTCTCTCTATCTATCCCTCTATCGATTTATATATCTATCTCTGTCTATCCCTATCTATCTATCTATCTTCTACCCCTCCCTCTCTCTATCTTTCCCTCTCCCCCTCTCTTTATCTTTACCTATGAGACTATATATATATATATATATATATATATATATATATATATATATATACATATATACATACATACATACATACATACATTACAGTGTCATACAAACTCTGTTTGGCTTGTATGTGTTCTTGGCTCCTAAGTGTTAACTATTTTTGTCCACCCCTGAGTATACATATAGTTATATGCATAGAAAGAAAAACAGAAATTATATATATATATATATATGTATATAGTATCAAGAAAGAAAAAAGTATGTTTGCAAAAAAATGGTGCATAACACCTAATGAATAATTAAAGAAAAAAATATAATAAAAAAATAAATGAATAAGCCAGATGGGAAATCAGAACACAATAGATAAAAATAAGAAGAAAGTAGTAATTAGAAGAGAAGAGAGTATAAGCTGTTCATAGCTAAAAATAGCTAGATAGCTAGATAACTCAAAACTCTTAAATAGTAAGTCCTCATATTACTGTAAAAGTAAATCATAGGGCTTCTATAGCATATATATGGGAAAGGGGAAGAGAACTAGGTATAAAAAGACCAAGTGTGAAAAGGGAATAAAAAGGAGTGACAAAAACGGATGTCTCCTAAAAAATATAAGTTGTTACACAAGGTATAAAAGAGACTTTTAAATGGTGTACAGTTCACCATATGACAGCGCACAATGCGCTTACGATATCATAGAAGGAATAATATCCTACTCTGTAGGCTCTTACCTTAATTGTAACAATGTGTCACATAAAATCGGAGAGTAGATAGGAGACATCTCCATGTGTCAAAAATAGTGAAGGGAAATAGGTAAAAAAACACGTAGCCGACCGGTTTCGATAGATACGTTGCTATCTTTCTCAAGGCTGTGTGATTTGCTGACTCCATTTTCATTTTCGCGGGTCTTTTTAAAGTTTCGTTGAGCCAATAGGAGTATTTGGCATAGACTGCTGATTATTTCCGGGTTTGGCGTGGATAGAGCGTTGTAACGCGATGACGTTATTCGTATGTAGCGTTCCAGGGACGTGATGACGTCATTAGCGTATTCCGTAATTCCTGGCAAAAACGCCCGACCTGGTAATGGCGGAAATAATCGAGTATGTCCGTCGTAATGTTTCTTCTCTCCCCTCCTACTTCTTGTAATGTCTAATAATACTTATAAGTATATAAAATGGAAAAAACCTTTATAAACAAAAAATATAAAGGCTACTGTATTCATTGCATATGCACAAAATTGAACTAACATTGTAGGATTTAAATGTGCATATTTCGGCCAAAAAGCTTATTATTTTATTGTTTTACACTTCTAGGTAGTACTGTATTAGATTGAAAATGATGTAGTTGAGATTATAATAGATCATGATAGTTAGAGATTGTATATAGGTTAAACTGGAAACTTTATAGATTTGTTGTATCTATTGTTAGAGATAGAAAGATTCTTTATCTGATATTTATTGTATTATTAATTTAGCGTTTAATAGATACATATATATTATATTGTTGCTTGGTATATCCAATAGTAATGCTCTAGAACATTTAGAGAAAAATGTATTCAGTAATGCTTTCAGATAAATGGACTAAATGTAAATCCTTCGTTCAGGCCCCATTGGCCCTGGGCTCCCATCAAATAGATCCATTTGCATTCTTCCTGCATTAGTTTCTGATCGATGTTACCTCCTCTTATATTGGTTTTAACGTGGTCGATAATATGAAATTCGAGACTTCTTACATCTCCCTGATGATAAAGTCTAATGTGTCTTGACACTGGAGTGTCTAATTCTTTGGTTATGGATGAAACGTGTTCGAGTATGCGTCTTCTTATCTGTCTAATTGTTTTTCCCACGTATAGTTTTTTACACTTACATACTATGATATAGATTACGTGTGTGGATAAGCAGTTATAAAATGAATTTAGTGGGAATTCTTTCTTGGTGTAGGGATGGTGAAAGGATTTTTCAGGTTTAATGAATTGGCAGGCTTTGCAGTTTCCACATTTGTATAAGCCTTTTGTTTTTGTAAGCCAATTTTTATTATCTTCTTTTTTATTTTTAAAGAAGCTTTTAACCAGTTTGTCACCTAGATTAATTCCTCTTCTATAAGTTATACTTGGATAGTTTGAAAGGACTGTCTTCAATGCCTCGTCTTCGTATATTAGGTGCCAGTGTTTTTGTAGAATATTTTTAACTTGCTCACTATCGGTTCCATATGATAGAATGCATCTCATGTTTTTGTCCTGATTTTCTTCTTTCTTTTTAAATAGAAGTTCTGTTCGATCTTTGTTTAATGCTTTTTTATATGCAAGTTTTAATATTCTATTTGGGTAGCCTCTTTGTTTTAGTCTCAGTTTCAATTCTTTGGCTTTGAGTTGAAATTCTTCTTTTGTGTCACAGTTTCTCCGAAGTCTTACGTACTGACCAATTGGTATGCCCACTTTTTGGGATCTAGGGTGCTGGCTTTCCCATCGAAGTATACTGTTAGTAGATGTTTCTTTTCTGTATATGGTAGTATGAAGTTTCCCATCGGTTGATTTTGTAATTGTAAGGTCTAGAAAGTGTATTATGTTCTCGTTTGCTTCCCATGTTAGTTTGATGTTCATATCATTTTTGTTCAGTTTAGTAATGAACTCTTCCAGTTCCTCTTGATTTCCATCCCAGCAAATCAGTACATCGTCGATGTATCTCTTCCATAACAGGACCTTTTCAGTGTTGACATCTTCGTGGAAGACTTTCGTATTCTCCCATAGACCCAGGAAGAGATTTGCATAGCTTGGTGCACAGCTTGTTCCCATCGCTGTGCCTCTAATTTGATGGTACCATTTACCGTTAAATATGAAGTAGTTTTTCGTTAGAATAAATTCAAGTAGATCCAAGATAAATTTATTTCTTGTTTTATTACTAGCACTTTTCATATCTAAGTAGTATTTAACTGCTCTTATTCCTTGATCGTTAGGAATGCTACTATAAAGTTGCTCGACATCGACCGTACCTAGTATTGCTGTAGGGGAAATTTCTAAATTCTCTAGATTTTTTAGAGTGTCCATAGTGTCTTGTAAATATGATGATAAGCTTTTCACTATATCATTCAGTTCTCTGTCGATGAATTGACTGATTTTTTCTGTTAAGTTGTTCTTACTTGACACTATTGGTCTACCTGGAATTGGTACACGTTGTTTGTGCACTTTCGGGAGTGCATAGAAGGTAGCTGCTACTGGATCTTTTGGGAATAAGTATTCGTAATTTGCTTTAGTAATTATCCCATCATCAATAGCCTGGAGAAGGAGTGATTGCAACTCTAAAGAATATTTACTGGTTGGATTTTCTGATAGTACTTCATAGGTTTCTTTATCTCGCAGTAACGTAAGGCACATTTCCAAATAATCGTCTTTTTTCATAAGGACGATATTTCCTCCTTTATCGGCTCTTTTAATTTCTATGTTCAATTTTATAATATCTTCTATTGCTATCCGTTCTTTCTTATCAGTATTGTTGTATATTATTTGGGCGGGTTGAAGTTTGTTTATACAATCCAAATATTCCAGGTCTTTACTGACTAATTTGAGAAAGGTTTGCAAATTTCCATAGTGTTTAATCTCTGGAGTAAATTTGTTATTGTTCTTAAGGAATTTATTTTTGTTTTCGTTGGGATCGTCTTGTTTTAATAGTGTCATTAAGGTTTCCAGAGTTTCTTTATCTTCTATTGTTAATCCCATATCTTCTAGTCTTTTTTTGTCTTTTTCGTAGAAGAATTTTGTTAGGGATAATTTTCTTACAAATAGATTTATGTCTTTTATATTTGTAAAGAGGTTCGTATAGTTCGAGGGGACAAATGATAAACCTTTAGACAATATTTTTTTCTGTGAGTCATTTAGTCGAATATCTGTGAGATTTATAATTAGGTTTTCTTCAGTTAATGCATCCTTTTCTTCCAGTTGTTTATCTATTAGAGTTATTTTTGTTTCAGGGTGTTTAGTTTTTACAGTAGATGTAGCTTTTATAGTTCGAGGGTTTCCGTATCTTGATTGTTCTTTTTTATCCGTGAAAGTGCTTTTAGATTTCCTTTCCCTCTTCCTTTCTGTCTTTGGTCTAGCCCCTTCTCTAAAAAAGTGTGCATAGATGCTTGATTGTATCTGGTGTTAGTTATTGGGGGATTAAATTGTCGGTTAGATCTTGTTTTCCTTATATCCTCTTTCTCTAGTTGGTTTTCTGTTTCAGAGTAATCGGATGATGTTATTTCTACTGTCTCTGCTAATTTAGGGATATTAGCGATTTTATACAGTTTCCCTTGTTGTTGATCGTTTCTATCCCTATTAAATTTCATTTGTTTCCTTCTAATTAGATCTCTTTTGTATTTGTCAAGGTTTTCGTTCATTTTTTCTAGCCATTTCTCATATTCTTGGCTCTCTTTGTTTTTTTCGATTTCTATATTACTCTCTTTAACTTTTTTATTAAGAATTTCCAGATTTTTATGTTCTTGTTCTACTATTATTTTCATTAGGTCAATAGAACATTTTGTAATGGTGTCAGTCCATTTTTTTACAAATTCAATATCTAATAGATGATGAGGTGGTATTATTTGAATCCTTAGTCCCCTCATATTATCGACCACGTTAAAACCAATATAAGAGGAGGTAACATCGATCAGAAACTAATGCAGGAAGAATGCAAATGGATCTATTTGATGGGAGCCCAGGGCCAATGGGGCCTGAACGAAGGATTTACATTTAGTCCATTTATCTGAAAGCATTACTGAATACATTTTTCTCTAAATGTTCTAGAGCATTACTATTGGATATACCAAGCAACAATATAATATATATGTATCTATTAAACGCTAAATTAATAATACAATAAATATCAGATAAAGAATCTTTCTATCTCTAACAATAGATACAACAAATCTATAAAGTTTCCAGTTTAACCTATATACAATCTCTAACTATCATGATCTATTATAATCTCAACTACATCATTTTCAATCTAATACAGTACTACCTAGAAGTGTAAAACAATAAAATAATAAGCTTTTTGGCCGAAATATGCACATTTAAATCCTACAATGTTAGTTCAATTTTGTGCATATGCAATGAATACAGTAGCCTTTATATTTTTTGTTTATAAAGGTTTTTTCCATTTTATATACTTATAAGTATTATTAGACATTACAAGAAGTAGGAGGGGAGAGAAGAAACATTACGACGGACATACTCGATTATTTCCGCCATTACCAGGTCGGGCGTTTTTGCCAGGAATTACGGAATACGCTAATGACGTCATCACGTCCCTGGAACGCTACATACGAATAACGTCATCGCGTTACAACGCTCTATCCACGCCAAACCCGGAAATAATCAGCAGTCTATGCCAAATACTCCTATTGGCTCAACGAAACTTTAAAAAGACCCGCGAAAATGAAAATGGAGTCAGCAAATCACACAGCCTTGAGAAAGATAGCAACGTATCTATCGAAACCGGTCGGCTACGTGTTTTTTTACCTATTTCCCTTCACTATTTTTGACACATGGAGATGTCTCCTATCTACTCTCCGATTTTATGTGACACATTGTTACAATTAAGGTAAGAGCCTACAGAGTAGGATATTATTCCTTCTATGATATCGTAAGCGCATTGTGCGCTGTCATATGGTGAACTGTACACCATTTAAAAGTCTCTTTTATACCTTGTGTAACAACTTATATTTTTTAGGAGACATCCGTTTTTGTCACTCCTTTTTATTCCCTTTTCACACTTGGTCTTTTTATACCTAGTTCTCTTCCCCTTTCCCATATATATGCTATAGAAGCCCTATGATTTACTTTTACAGTAATATGAGGACTTACTATTTAAGAGTTTTGAGTTATCTAGCTATCTAGCTATTTTTAGCTATGAACAGCTTATACTCTCTTCTCTTCTAATTACTACTTTCTTCTTATTTTTATCTATTGTGTTCTGATTTCCCATCTGGCTTATTCATTTATTTTTTTATTATATTTTTTTCTTTATATATGTATATACACACATACAGGAAGTTATATTTACCGTTATACAACATACAAAATACACATATAAAGCATTTTCATAAATAAATACAAGTCATGAGTATTTACATCTATTTACAGCAATACAGAGCATGCAATATATTTACATACAAATACACACAAAGCAAGCTGTATATACACATATTAACAAACACAACATGCAATATATGCAAATATGTTCACACATAAACACAGTATGCAGTATATATACATATAATTACACACATACTCACAGCCTGCAGTATACCCATATATGTAGATACAACATACAAAATATTCATATATTTACACACAAACACAGCAATCAGTATATACATATAAATACACACATACACAAAATGCATTTACACACATATTTGCAGACATACACACACATACAACATGCAATATATGAATATATATATATACACACATAAAACAGAGCATGCAATATACATATATTGACACACACACACACAGCATGCTGTATACACACATGCCATGACACACATACACACACAGCATGCTGTATACACACATGCCATGACACACATACATACACAGCATGCTGTATACACACATGCCATGACACACATACACACACAGCATGCTGTATACACACATGCCATGACACACATACACACACAGCAAGCTGTATACACACATGCCATGACACACATACACACACAGCATGCTGTATACACACATGCCATGACACACATACACACACAGCATGCTGTATACACACATGCCATGCAATATATACATACATTTATACAGAAACAATCACACCTAGACAGAACTGACAAGTAGCTTCACTGTGAGAGGAGACTAACATAATGTAGTTGTAAGTTCTATGGAATAATAAATAAATAAGAGCCTGTCTTCAATACTTACATTTATTGTGACCACCTCCTGGTATCATGTTGCTCCATGCTGCCACTCTCTCTTCTCCCTCACACACAGCTACGCATGTGTCTATGAGGTAATGTATGTGCTCTGCAGTGCCTCTAGTGGCAGGAATGAGTGGACGTTGCAGTCAGACGCCCCAACAGCTTTTAATCATGCTGCACAGGGAGCTCTGCTGAGCCTCTCTTCCATGTTGCAGAGCCCTATGTAGAGGCTTTGGGCGCCGTCCCAGTAACTCAGTGGCTCCACCTTCACTTCAGGTACCTGACTGCATGACAGCCGCCGTGTAAATGCATTACACAGACGTTTTTTTGTTTTAATGTATGTTTTTGGGGGGAGGAAAATGAAAGAGGGAAGGGAAAAAGATAACCACTGTCTGTTAGATTTATAGGAATAAAGAATAAAACAAATGATAGAATAAAATATGCTTTTATGGACTCTAATTAGGGAGGGCGGTTGCCCAGCTGCCCCAATGGACCAGCCGCCCCTGAGAGATACCCTAAAGAAGGATACTAGCAAAATATCTTATTTTGTAAAGGCCAGCTCTTTACTATAAAAGTCTGTGCTAAAAACAGTATTGTTGTCAGGCTCCACAATCAAAATAAGACAAGAATAAGACAAGCTAAAAATCCCTCGAGCAGTGTTGAATATCTCTTACTGTGACCTTGTTGTTGGCACATAAGCTTTTTTGCCCCTGTAGACTTTCTATCTTTAAATATTACTAATGTAAGACACTGTCGTATCCTTTAACATGAAATGAACAGCTGAGGTTGCATATCACTATTGCTCTTGTCACAGAAAATGTAAATGAGTGTATATCTTTTCTTGACACCATGTATTTTTCTTGTTTTTTTAGCTATATCTGTGCTATAAATCAAGTCTGTAAAGAATTGAAATTGATTAAATTTGATGTAGCTTCCTACAGAGTTTTAGTAAATGTAATTAAATTAAAGAAAAGTTTGTTTTGCATGACAACAACCTAAGGGGATATCTTGTAATGGATCTATATTTAAATCTAAACAAATATGGATTACAGAAACACTTAAGTTATGTTTGTATAATATTTGTGTTCTGCTTCAAAAATTACAAACCATATTTTCATTTAGATAACTAAAAAAAGTGTACAGTGAATTGTGATAATCAATTTACACTTATACCTATTATGATTTAAAACAACTGGGACCATTATGTTAAAATTTCTATGATAATGTACTCTACAGTTTTTGTCCTCCCTACAAACGTGCTCATTGAGGAGATTGAAAGTGTTATTGGTATAGTGGTTTCATGAGTTTAGATGAGAAATGAGTATTAAAAAATATCAAGCATTTCCACCTCTCATTGTGCAAATAGTCCCTTTAATCTTGCAAGATATAAATGATGTAATCATAAACAGAAGGTTACTATAGCTGTGCCTCACACATGAAGTAACTATAAACATATAAAAGTCTTCCATTACAGTAACAGTGCCATAACAAGAGAAATGTATTGATAAATAATAGGTTTAGGCTTTTAATCCATCAAAATTCAACCTTTTTAGATCTCCTCTAATCCTTGCATTATGTGACTTGTTAATTAATCCAGACGAAGGGAAACAAAAAACATTGAATTATTGCCAGTTGTATTAAAAGGAGAAGAAAAAAATCCTTTGTAGTCCCAAATAATGGCAATCGGCTTCTTTCCTGGATCAATACTAGAATTCCAGTTATCCAACATAACCTGTATACCCACTTTAATAAAAAAAAGTTTGAAACTACTATCACAACCTCCTTTTAGCAGTGAGTTCAACAATCTGACAGCTCTTACTGTGAAGAATAGTGATGTCCCGAACAGTTCGCCTGAGAACTATTCGCAGCAATTTTCGAATGTTCGCGTTAGCCGCGAACGGCGAAAACATGCGCTTTTCGGTTCGCCCCCTATACTTTATCATTGAGGAAACTTTGAACATCATTTATTTTATT
Source organism: Discoglossus pictus (assembly GCA_027410445.1). Taxonomy (NCBI): domain Eukaryota; kingdom Metazoa; phylum Chordata; class Amphibia; order Anura; family Alytidae; genus Discoglossus; species Discoglossus pictus. Next base: position 363,055,160 of record CM050165.1, read on the forward strand.
TTATAAAACATTTTCTGTAATCTATGCCTGCCTGCCAGCGTGTGTGTGTGACAGGCTAACACCTAACAGCTTATATTGTGCTTATTTTCACTATTCATACCTGGTGGTGTAACATACATTGAAAGCAACCATTTTTTTCCTGTAATCTAATTTCAGTTGCCTGCCTCTGTCAGGCTCACAGCTTATATTGTGCTCAGTGACATAAAACAACACTTTTTTTTAAATGTAATAGATTGAATAGCAATTGCCTGCCTACAGGCGTGTGTGTGAAGCCTATTGCATCTACTCTGCCAACTTTTGCCAGTGCACAGTGATACATCATATCTGGTGCAACCAAAGTGTACAGTGACATAAAACAACACTTTTTTGACTTTAATCGATTGAACTTCAGTTGCCTGCCTACAGGCGTGTGTGTGAGGCCTACAGCGCCTACTCTGACAACTTTTGACAGTGCACAGTGACACTCATATCTGGTATCTGGTGCTCCAAATTTGAAGTGGGAGGACCGACCAAGCATCTTTTTCCATCTCCCTGTTCCAAAAATCAATGCCATATACACGTCCCCTAATAGTGGACGTAACAGGGATTAAACCAATAGGAATAGTGCTACTTAACAGTATACACCTTATAATAACGCAGAGGCAACGTGTATAATCTTCCATGCTGTGCAGTGGAAGCCCCAGACTCTGACCTGTGTATAATCTTCCATGCTGGGCAGTGGAAGCCCCAAGACTCTGACCTGTGTATAATCTTCCATGCTGTGCAGTGGAAGCCCCTAGACTCTGACCTGTGCATAATCTTCCATGCTGGGCAGTGGAAGCCCCCAGACTCTGACCTGTGTATAATCTTCCATGCTGGGCAGTGGAAGCCCCCAGACTCTGGGAGTCTGAAGAAGAGGAGTCAGAGGAGGAAGGTGGCTTTGAGGAGGTGGAAGACCAAACACAGCAGGCGTCCCAGGGGGCTTGTTGTCACCTTTCGGGGACCCTTGGTGGCTGGGTGGAGGAAGAGACCTTCAATGACATCAGTGAGGACAAGGAACGGGACATGGCTAGCTTGGTATCCAACCTTGTGCAAATGGGGAGTTTGCGGTTGTGCAAAGGGACTGTTTGCGGTTGTTTGCGGTGCATTAAACGGGGAGATTGGTCTGTTACTGTGAAGCGGGTGTAACCCTTACACTACCTGATCGATGCGACATCATACCTGATGTTTTAAAGCATGTTATTCCAAACAATTTAGGAATGTTAGGTGATTTATGCCCTTTATGGCTTAAAACCAGACTCTGCATCAACTATGTAATTTTCCGTGGGAGTTTTGCCATGGATCCCCTCCGGCATGCCACAGTCCAGGTGTTAGTCCCCTTGAAACAACTTTCCCATCACTAATGTGGCCAGAAAGAGTCCCTGTGGGTTTTGAAATTCGCCTGCCCATTGAAGTCTATGGGGTTCGCCGATGTTCGCCCGTTCGCGAACATTTGCTGGAAGTTCGCGTCCGCTGTTCGCGAACCCAAAATTTGATGTTTGCGACATCACTAGTGAAGAAGGTAAAGTTTTTTTTTTATTCTAACCCCAAGGTGTGCCCTCTCCTCTTGTCAGTTGAAAATCTTGGCAGAAAGGTTCTATTGCTCTTTTTAATTTTGTTTCCCGCCTCTGTAACTGTTTTTTATCTCTATAATAATATCCTTCTGTTGAACAAGTGTGTCAAACTGTACTCCATGTTGCAAATGCAGGTGCAAAAGGGATTTATATAGTGGCAGAATTATATTTGCTTTCCTTTATTCGATACCCCTCTCAATCAGAGGCAGAGCTAGTGAATGGAGAGCTTCTATCGCTCTTTTGCCCACCATATATTAAATTATTGTTGTGTTGAACTACCTACTCATAAGGTCCACAACACAAGCTGGGATCCCGCCCCACACTGATGATAGGCAGTAACCTTGAAACGTCTGTACGTGGGTGGAATTCCTAGCTTTTGTATTATCCAACCCTAGCTTTGCTCAAAGCTGTCTGATACAGCGGGCCTATGCTTAAGGGAAGCCTTGTCTGATATGGTTATGGATTGCAAGAGTGAAGCCTTTGTGGGCACATTTGCATGTCCCTGCCAAGGTTCCCAGAATGCAGTGTCATATTTCCAGCAAATTCTGGGCATTAAACAAGTTTTTTAACTTGTTTTAGACATTCAAATGTACTATATACCACAAAGGTGGTGCAGTTGTGATATATATATGTCCAACATGTCCTCTAGGTTAATTTTGAAAACTCTCCATATCTCTATTATCAAGATCACGTCTTATAAATGTCTCTCTCATGTTAAGGATACCATTGTCCAAAAACACTCCTTTTCCATAACACTCAGCTATGCTTTCTTCAATTGTCATCTCTTTGTATGCCCCTTTACTCCTGCTGCCCTCACTTCACTATAGAAAATGAATAAATACACAAAATGAAAACATTAATAGTTCCGCCCCTGCTGCTAATGCATGCTAATATTTTACTTGCCTTTGAAGCTGCTGCTTATCATTGGTACTGTTAGGTTGGTGCTTATCCACGAGTACTTCTAAATCATTTTCTATCTCTAATATCCCCAGATTTGTTACATTTAGCTAATGAATTTCATTTTCCTTTCCAAAACCAAATGCATAATTTTGAACACAAACATAATCTCATCTGCCATTTAGCCGCCCATTTGTCTAATTTATGTAGTGTTGTAATATAAATACATATTTTTTTTATTTAAATACCTTACACAATATGGTATTACCAGCAAATATGGATACAGTAATTTCCAGTCCTATTATAAGTGATTAGTACAAAAAGCAGAGGATCTAATACTGATCTCTTGGGAACCCTACTTACCAAATTAGTCCAATCTAAACATGTTTCTTTTACAATGACCATTTGTTTCCTAATTTTCTCTCAAGTAGACACAATTGCTGAAATTCCTGTATCCCTTACTTAGTACAATAGCCTCCCATGTGGCATTGTATCAAAAGTGTTTGCAACATCTAAATAGACTATTTCAACTGAGTTGCCATGGTCCAAGATCATACTTACCTCCTCATAGAAACTCATTTTTGACGTGACCTGTTCCTCAAAAATCAGTGTTGGCATCTCTTTATTATCTTGATCACTTTGATATTTTCGAATACATAATCCATCTGGAAACATTTTATAAGCTTATTCACTACAGAGGTTACTGGTTTATAGTTCTTCAGAGTTTATCTAGTTCCCTTCTTAAATAAAAGCATCATATCTGCTTTCTCCAGTCCTCTTGTTCTCCTTGTGGAGAATAACTCTTGACAAATTAGAAATATTTGTTTGGCTTTTACAGAACCCAGTTCCCACAGTACCCTTAGATGTATTTCACCAGAACCTGGTCCTTTATTCAAGCCTATTGTTATTATTGTGCATGAAGATAAAAGGACAATGTTTAAGGGGGAATGGTAATAATATATAGGTATACCAACAAAACAACCTCCCCTTGGCTATACTCCATATTTGTTTGGGCAGATCAACCCATTAGATGCCTTACCACCAACATACCATAACTTTATACAGGCAGAGTAAATTATTAAAAGACAAAGCCATTATACAGAATAACCATACAGACATCAATAGAACCCTGCAACAATACATTACGAATTCATCATTTAATTTTACAAGTGAGTCCCTAACCCCCATATTCAATGTGTTTATATGTAACTATGTACATAAATAACAATCCTCCATTAAAGTCAACTAAAAAGACATACAATAACTAAGAATTGACAGTGTGAACTGATTATTTAGAGTCAATTAAAAAAATAATTAATTTGATATCGAACAAATTGCAACAAAAAGATGATAAGGGGATATTATGAGATCATATTATGAGATCATCAAAACAATCTAGTACATCAATATGGCATAAAACATGGCATAAACTATTCAGTAATGTCATATCTCATATAATAGTTGATGGTCACTCTATGTTAGAAATTACGGGCTTGCACATGTGCAATGAGAGGCGCGAAAGTTACAGGTTTGCCTAGGCCTGCAATGAGGCCCATAATGAAGAGGGGGGAAGGAGAGGCCCACGATGAGCAATTTAGAAGGGGGGAGAGACTTGCAATGAGCGCCGAAGGCCTGGAAGTTTGGGTTTGCCGAGCCCTGCAATGAGTGAGGCCCGTAATGTAGAGGTTGGAGAGAGGCCCGAAGGTGCATGAAATTTAGAAGGGGGAGAGACTCGCAATGAGCGCCAATGGCCTGAACGTTACGGGATTGCCAGGCTTGCAATGCGCAAGGCCCGTAATGTAGAAGGGGGAGAGGCCCGCCATGTGCGCCGAAGTCGCTTGTCGTGCGGCCAGAATTTAGAAGGGGGAGAGACTCGCAATGACTGCCGAAAGCCCGAAAGTTACGGGATTGCCGAGGCCTGCAATGAGCAATGCCCATATCTTAGACGGGGGGAGATGGCCGATGGCACTCATCGCGCAGCCCGAAATTTAGAATGGGGGAGAGACTCGCAATGATCGCTGAAGGCCCGAAAGTTATGGGTTTGCTGCAATAAGTGAGGCCTCTGACTGAGATGGGAGGGAGAGGCCCGAGATGAGCAAAAAAGGCGCTCATCATATGGCTTGAAATTTAGAAGGGGGAGAGACTCGCAATGAGCGCCGAAGGCCCTATAGTTACGGTTTTGCCAAGGCCTGCCAGGCTTCAAATTCAAAGTCAAATTAGTAATTACAATATTGAATAAGTCAGGAAATGGGAATTACAGTGTCTTGTATACATATTCATATAGAATTTTTTAGCTCTATTGTTTTTCACAATTGGATTTTCCCAACATACTTAACACTTCAATATATGTTTTTTTATTGTTATATAAAAGTTAAGAAACAATCAAAGAAATTAAAACAAATTCCCTCCTAAGTTAATACTTTGTAGAATGACCATTATTATTATATATTTGTTATTATTATTATCCTTTATTTGTAATGCACCAACATATTCTGTGGAGCTAAACATGGGTTAAGTACAAAACAAGATATAATATTAACACATCACATGAGAATGGAGAGCCCTGTCTTTGAGCTTAAAATCTAATGTATATTATGTTTTTCCTCAACATCTTACACCTTACGAGATTGAATATTTACAAGCATACAATCTGAAGGGAGTGAGATAGACAGAAAAGTGGGCAAAAGTTTATAGGCCATGGAAGATATTTACATGGATAGAAAAATGTGTAGAGTTAGAAAGAGGTTTAATTTAGTAGGAGAGCAAGGGATCTGATAGAAAGGCATTGAAAGGAAAATGGCACTAGTATGTAGTTCATTGTCTTCACCTAGTGGTCAGATCATATAACCTACAAATGGGAATGTCAGGTGATTGTAATTTGGCTGTTTATAAAGCTTTAACCTTTGGCTGCAGTTAAAGCTGTGAATCTTTTTGAACAAATCTCTATCAGGTTTAAATGTTTGGATCCTGCATTTTTTCACCCTTCTTGGCAGCTCTTACAGCACATTGTCAATGGGATTAAAATATGGGGTTTGCCTGTGTCACCCTAAGACATTCAAGTTCTTGGTTTTAAATCACTCTGGTGAAGATTTCCCTGTGTGTTTGGGATTATTGTCCTACTGGAAGTTCAAACTCTGCAGTAGTCTCAGGACTCTTGTTAGTCTTGTTAGTCTCCATGTATCTGGCTTCTTTGTTTTGGCCTCAATTTTGACCAGTTTTCCAGTCCCAGTAGATTAAAATCCTCTCCACAATATGATGTTACCAACACCATGCATCACTGTGGAGATGCTGTTCCCAGGGTGAAGTACTTTGCACCAATAAAAAATCTGTTTTTTCTCAAAGGCCATATTGTTCAATTCTCATCAGACCAGGAAATCTTTTTCCACGTGCCTTTTGGCAAGCTACAACTGAGATTTTAAAATACCCTTTTTTCAGCAATTACTTTATTCCCACCACTCTTCCTTAAAGCCCAGCTTTATGGGAATGGTATTTTATTTATCCTGTTGATAGTTTCTCCTATCTCAGTTGTAGATATCTGCAGCTTCTTCAGAATTACAATTGGACTTCTGGTCGCATCTCTAGCAAATGCCCTGTAGACAGAGTTACTGTTGTGCCATCTTTACATTCTAATAAAATATTTAATAGTGCTCTTAGAGATGTTTATTGTTTGGGATAAAGTTTTATCCCAACTTTGGTTATTGCTTCTCCAGAACTTTATCTCAGGCTTGTTTTGATATTTAACTGGTCTATATGATGTTTAGATATGCTCTCTAACAAAGCTCTGAGGCTTTTAAGAAATAGGTATATTTATTCTAAAGCTAACACAATGATAATTGCACATTGTTGGTCTCTTTTCAACTGATTATGTGGCTTTGAAAGCCAACTTATGCCACCACAGCTTATTTATGACTTTCACAGAAAACAGTTTGAGTATTTAGGCAATCAGGACTTTTCAATTTTTATTTGTAAATCATTTTTGAAAATATATATATTTTTGCCCACTTTACATTTTGAACTATTTTGTGTAGATCAATTACATAAAATCCCAATTGAGGAAATTATGGAAAAGTTTTTACTATTTCCTACTTATAAATTATAGCAGGAATTAAAGCTACATCAATAACAACATCTTGCAAAACCCATTTTAAATAATATGCAGATGAAACTTAACTGTACAGTTGTTATTTGCTAATGAATAGAATGACCTTTGGTAACATTCATATATCTGCTACTTCAATGTGTTCTTTTCCATTGCCATCTTCTCATGCTAGAATATATATATATATATATATATATATATATATATATATATAAATATATATATATATATATATATATATAAACTTATATTTCCCCTGTTCTTATCGCCTGTACAGCGCTATGGAATATGTTGGCGCGACACAAATAAAAGATAATAATAATAATAATATATATATATATATATATATATATATATATATATGGAACTGGCATCCAGGCATATTCAGTTTGAAGCAGCCTCTTGAAAATATGTTGCCCTAGACCTGAACTTTGTTGACTTAAGCATAAAGACCTGAGTAACTCTACCATTTCACAATAAAGATACACAGGTCATGGCATGCTAATTTAAAAAAAAAAAACATATGAAAGACCTGTGGATATGACAATAAGTGCAATGTGACAAGCTTTTGAATGATAACTATCTTCAGCAAAAGTATTGTTTGTGATTTGCAAAAACAAATGACTATCTCTCCAAAGCGTGTCACTTTAAATGTTGTGTAAGTCAATAAAATATTGTGTGATTGTTAATCTTGGGATGAGGAAGAAGGAGGTAGAGTAATTATGGTATCATGGTGGGCCAGCATATCTAAATGAACATAGCGCAGCATGCACACTACATATGTTTCCAAGGGTTACATTTCACATTTGCTAAAAGTCTATAAATATAATTTAAACTTTTATGAACTATTGTATAGATTTTAGTTTTATGAGCCATTTTCTGTCCCTCTGCTGCCAAATTGATTCTTTCATTGCACAATCAAAGCCACAGTGCAGACAAAATACATCAGAGGCAGACATGCCATGTCTTACACATTGGTAGCATCAGTTGCTTCTTACCTTTAAAGGTATCTCATTCTTCCACCTCAAGATCCCTATTTGGTCAAAAAAATCTAATAAATTCCACTTGCTGTATCTGACTCTTTTCATTTTGACAGCAATGTGAACAAAACTTGTCTAATTTGGCAAAAGTCTTAAAATTATTGTCAGAGACACAGTTAATTACTTAAAATCTATCTAATATGCTTGAGCAGGTACATTTACATATCATTAACACATCCCTATTAAAATTTCAAAGTCAGATTAAAAATTTGCCGGCATGCCCAAAAACAGAGAGCAGAATTTACATTAGGAATCTTTATTTTAGCAGTGAATTAAAGAGGTAATAGCATCGACACTTTCAAATTAGCAATGTCTTACAGCACATTTTCTGTGTTTTCTGCATCATATCTCATTGTGATAGTCAACTTCATTCTAGATGAGATCAAAAGTTGTTCTAAACTCAGAAGATATTAAACCATTTGTGGTTCATAACTAACACCTGAACTGGAAGATAAATGCATGAAAAAGCATAATACTTTTATCTTTAGACTAACTTAATGCCCCATGACACAGATGTCATCTCCGGAACATCTGAGCCCTCCTCATCACAGAGCCATTATACACATTTAAAGATGTTTCACAACAGATTAGCAACAGAACTTTCTCCCTCCTCACTCCCCTCTCTGTCACCACCTACATTTTTCTTTTTTTTATTGCTTCTTCATTATTTGGAATCCTGATTTCTATTTAAGAAAAAAGACTCTGACAAAAACTTACTGATAGCATATACTTGGCTTATCCCATAGTTGTTCATTATTATTTTCTATCTCTTAATATATACTTTTATTTATTACATATGTTGTGTCCTAAATAAATAACATGGAACTTCAGTTGGGGGGCATTAAAATATGATCATACTTACCACCACATGGCCGACATTGCCACCATGTTGCACACCTCCTGCAATCTTACAAATAAGTGTGGCACTCGATAGTCTTCTGGTCAACCTGAAATCTGTTGGTGCTTTATGAGACTGTGTCTCTTAGATCTATATCACCTACCTATCTGTATTTTCTTATATTCCTCACTTATAGGATTTCTCCTGGCTGCTACTGGGGTATTTAACTGTTGTGATTAAAAGTACCACTGTGGTCATACATTTCAATATACTCTTTTAAAGAACTCCACTTCAAAATAGGCACCATGTATTTTAAATGTCTAGAAATAATAATACAGCCTATAAATGATTATTCTTCTATGAAATTGTGCTGCTATCAGTCTAGGACACTGATATTAGCATCCAAAGATGGTTTTAGTAGGATGATAGATTCATATAGTGGTTTTCATTATAATCACTTGGAACAATGATCACACTCCCCTGTTATGGAGCACTGTGTTATATATTGTGGCTTCTATCATAATAAGACCTTTGCTGATTGCCTTTAAAAAAGGCTTGCAGGCCCAGAACACAGATCTAATTGCATCTGAAGGGACCCATGTATAATACTATGAAGCCCAGATTTGAAACATCCTAAAGCAAAAAGGGATAATATACAAGAATATGTCTATTTGATCAGGATTATAAGTAGGAGTCAACATGGGTTCATGAGGGATAGGTCATGTCAAACGAATCTAATTCATTTCTATAAGGAGGTTAGTAGGAAATTGGATCAAGGCAACTCAGTGGATGTAGTCTTTTTATATTTTGCATAAGCTTTTGATACAGTGCCACATGGAAGACTATTGTGCAAACTAAGGGATGCAGGAATTGCAGTACATATCTGCTCATAGATTGAGAGCTGGCTAAAGGACAGGAAGCAAAGGATTGTTGTAAATGGAATATACTCAGATTACACTAATTTGGCAAGTGGGCTTCCTCAGTTTTAGGTCCTCTCCTTTTTAACATATTTATTAATGACTTAGAAGTTGGACTGGAAAGTACTGTTTCCATTTTTGCTGATAACACAATGTTGTGCAGGGTAATTAAATCAGAAAAACATGTACTTTCTCTCCAAAGTGCGGCTAAATGGCAGATGAGATTTAATTCAAATAAATGTAAAGTTATGCATATAGAAAGGAAAAATAGCCATGCAATTTATAATCTTAATAGAGTAAATCTCAGGATATCGGATATTTAAAGGGATTTGGGAGTGCTTGTGGACAACCACCTAGGTAACAGTGCTCAATACCAAGCTGCAGCTGCAAAGGCACATAAAATATTAGCATGTATTAAGAAGGGTATAGAAGCCAGAGAAGCAAATATAATTCTGCCACTATACAAATCCCTAGTACGACCTCATTTGGAATATGGAGAACAATTTTGGGCACCCCTTTATAAAAAGGACATTTTAGAGCTGGATAAAGTACAGAGAAGGGCAATACAACTAATAAAGGTATCGGAGGGCTAAGTTATGAAGAAAGACTAACCAAATTAAACTTATTTTCTCTAGAACTTTTTGCGCCAAGAGGCTTTCAACTGACAAGAGGACATCCTTTGAGGTTAGAAGTAAAAAGATTCCACTTTAAAAAAGAGGGTTCTTCACAGTAAGGGTGGTTAATTTGTGGAATTCTCTACCAAAGGAGATGGTTACAGTGGATTTCATAGTTAACTTTAAAAAGGATTAAGATTTATCCTGGTTAATTAGAGAGTACTGATCCAGGGGGGGAGTCCAATCACCAGTATCTGGGAGCAGGTTCCCTTTTAGAGACAATTGGCAAATTTTCTCTTTTTTTTTTTTCTGTTTGCCTTCTTCTTTATTAATTAACAATTAATAATTAGTCTGAATACTGCAGATCAGAGGAGATCTTAAAGGGCTAAACTTGGTGGACCAAACATATTTTTTCCACCTCAGTTACTATGTAATTATGTAACTATTCATCAGATCCCTCTCCACCATATCTACTTATCATATGGACAATAACTGACTATAAAAATACCACCCCGCCCTCTGGTGTTTGAACTTTGTTATCAATTGTTCATTCAAACCAGGATAAAAGTTACTATAAGCCTTGTAGTATAAACAAATGTTTTAAAGTTAACCAATCTTGACTTATATCCACACAGTTTATTTTTATTTGCCATGATGTTGATTATAAGAAAATATTTGAATTAAATTATATAAACAATAGTAGAGTAGAATACTTTTTATGCAAAATTAAAAGTGAAAAATAAAAATAAATAAGTGATGAACAGTTTACAATACCTGAAATTTTAAAAGACCACTTAGATCAATGTTTTTCCTCGCAATATTATGAATAAATAAACATGATATTTGGCAAATTATTATAGAACAATTTTACAGTTTCACAATCAAATACAATTATTCTTTACGGACAGCATCCATTTTCTTTACCTAGCAGCTTGGGGGTTTACAGCTCATTGTATCCACAGACCGCAAAACAGCTTTTATACAAATGCTTGCCTCCATTGCCCCTTCAGGAGCCAATGAGCTGGAGCCAGACATCTTGGAGAGCAAAGTGAGATGGGCCCTAGGATGTCTTGCTGATAATAAGGCTGCAGGAGATGATGGAATACCGATTGTTACTTACCTTATGCTAACACATTTGGAAAACACAACAATGGCCAATATACTGGAAAAGGTAAGTCTATATCCCAATCCCAAAAAAGGCAGTGCCAGAGAGTGCTCCAATTATCAAACAATTGCACTCATTTCACATGTGAGCAAGGTAATGCTTAAGATTCTACAAGCTTGACTCCAACAATATATGGACCGGGAATTACCACATGTGCAAGCCGGGTTCCGTAGAGGCAGAAGCACAAGAGATCAAAATTTCCAATGACCCCTGGATAATAGAGAAAGCAAGAGAATCCCAGAAAAACATTTTCTTCTGCTTCATAGACTATTCTAAAGCCTTTGACTGTGGGGATCACAACAAAATGTGGCATGTTCTTAAAGAGATGGGAGTACCAGATCATCTCATCCATCTCCTAAAGAATCTGTATGTGGTCAGAACTGAGCATGGGACAACAGAATGGTTCAAGATCGCGAGTGCGACAAAATTGAATGTTATCATCCTTATTTATGCAACTTATATGCAGAGTACATCATGCATAAGGCCAGACTGGATGAATCTAAAGCTGATAATACTACTTTAATGGAGGAACTAAAGGAACTATTGATAAGGGTAAAAGAAGTGCAAAGCTACCCTGCTGCTCAAGGTTAAAAAGATGAAGATCATGGCAAACGGCAATCTCACTTCCTGGCAAATAGACGGGGAAGAAGTGGAGGCAATAACATATTTTATTTTCCTGGGATCCAAGATAGCTGCTGATGGTGACTGTAGTCATGAAATTAAAAGATGTTTGCCTCTGGGGAGGAGAGCCATGGCAAGCTTGAACAAGCTAGTAAAAAGTAAAGATATTAAACTATTAACAAAGGTCTGAATAGTTAGAACTATGATATTCCCAGTAGTAAAATAAGGATGTGAGAGCTGGACCATAAAGAAGTCTGAGCGCCGTAGAATTAATGCCTTTGAATTGTGGTGTTGGCAAAAACTACTCAGAGTCCCTTGGACTGCAAAAAGATCCAATAGATCAGTACTTCAGAAAATCAAGACGAACTGTTCACTAGAAGGTATGATCATGAGGCAGTAGCTCAAATATTTTGGACATTTCATGAGATGGCAGGATTCTTTAGGAAACACTCTGATGCTGGGGAAATTTGAAGGCATAAGAAGAAGGGGACGACAGAGGCGGAGATAGATAGATAGATGAAGTCACTGATGCAATAAACATGACCTTGATGGAGCACAGAGGGGAAGTGATTGAGAGATGTACATTGCGTGCTGCGGTCCATAGAGTCACGGATAGTCTGATGAGACTGAACGACTAAACAACAAATGCCACAACAAATGCAGCAATTAAGAACCTTGGGGGGGGGGGGGTCCTTTAATAGAGAGTCTGGTCTGCTTCTATTCTAAAGTCTACAAAGTCTATTCTAAAGACTACAAAGAGAATAGGCCACCATAATCTGTTCAAAAATAAAGAAAGCTGTATGAGCTTTTGTGCAAAACATTTGATTTATCAGTTACTAATTTTACACTGGCAATTTTCTTCCCTTGCAAATCATAACTATAACTCAAAAGCCATATAACTGAATTTATTGCTGTATCTGGCCAAATACCAAAACACAAGGATGCAATGATATAATTTACATATGAGACAGTTAATGATAATTTTGCAGAGATGCACAGTAACTTTTACTATTTTATTATGAGTAAGAAACCCTAAAAACTCAGGAACATATGTGTATGGGAAAGTGCAGAAATCATTGTAAGAATTTTTATAACATCAATGCTCATGCCTCAGGACATGAATGAAAAATGTGATATCTGCATCATACATTTATTTCTGTTCTTTAACAATCCACAAATAGGCTTGTGTTTTGTTTTCATTAGGGTTCATTTTCTAATACAATTCTCAGGGGTGACAATTGTCACTGGGCTTATGGTCAGGAACAGTGTCCATACAGACTAGGCAGTAGAAGCTAAGAAAATTCTGACTTGTCTTGATATCTAATGTAGACTTGGATGGACAGAATTTGTTAAGTACATTATATAAGCCAAGGAAGATAAAAAGGCTGAAATGAAGGGGGGGGGGGGGCTTGAAGACATGTGCAGGTAGGTGGAGGAAAACAAGGGTTTATGCAGTGTGGTGAGAGGAGAGGGAGCCTCCCACAATTGCAGGTACTCATCTGTTCATTTGTAGTCAGACCCCTCTCTCTGAGGTGTGGCCAGAAACTATGGAATCTTGCAGCCCTGTTAAATTTCCCCAACGTGTAAACCCATAGCCCGTAGACTTACGGCTGATAAATTGAACTCTTAAAGCTACTCCCAAATGATCTGCGGGTTGTCAAAATCGGAACTCCGTTGCTGCAAAGCCTTTAATCTCTCAAGCTAATAACTGTTACGTTCAAAAATCTCTATTAAATTGCTACAAATCCTCAAAGACGCCCTAGCGTTCAAACCCTGTAACCCGCAAATGGCGGCAAAAATATTACAAACTCCAAATAGGACCCGCAAAGGGTTTACAGACAAGTTCCCAACACTGTAAAAGACAATATAAACACACCAGTGGACTTTAAAATTTATGGAAAGCATGGAAGGGCATTACAATTAATTGCACAATAATCCCCCAAATAAAAAATAGACATAAAAATAAAATGTTTTCATCATATGTTGGAATGGTCATACATATGCCAATATGGAAAGCCATGCTGCAAAATGCATAAAGCAATTAAAGACACTCTACTTGATTAAATAGCAAACAAAACATGAAACTGATGCCATATTAACCCTTTTCAATCACAGAGGCTCTAATGTGTACCGTGGAATATATATATGACTAGCGAATTGCCCGTCAAAAAATTATGGCAATGAAATCGTAAGGTAGCTAATGCTTGCGAGGTCATAATGTCTGTTAACGTGTTTCGTATGGTGTTTGCGTGTGTAGCCTCGTTTTCGTTTTGTTCGGCGGCCATTTTTTCTCTCGCATATGAAATTTTTTATTGTCCAAACTGTTTTATTTTTATTGAAAGGAAGGTGTAAGTTGCCTTTTTGAGGTCCTGGATGCTCCCTGTTGCTGTAGGTAAGTGTTTTATGTATGTGCTGTGTGTATGTATTGTGTTTTTAATGTTGTAATGTTCGCGAGTTGCGTCCGAGTGTTGCGAGTCCGTAATGTGTGTGAACGTGTGGTATGTTGTTTGCGAGTGTCGTAATGTGTGTACAATGTTATTTGCGTTGCAACGGGCCATACGCTGCGGGCAAGGGCATGGAGGTCTGCTGCCTCTCTCCAGCGGTGGGGTATTGTGGGGAGGAGGTGGCTGCAGGGTCTCAGCGTGGAGCAACGGGCCGCACGCTGCGGGCAAGGGCCTTAGTTGCTGGGATGGAGCGCCGAAGGCGCCCCATCCCAGCAACTGAGGCCCTTGCCCGCAGCCCTCGCTACGCGAGACGCGGCCCTCGCTTCGATGAATGTAAGTAGTCTGATGGGTGTTTTGGGGGCATGGAGTTCTGCTCCCTCTCTCCAGCGGCGGGGTATTGTGGGGAGGAGGTGGCTGCAGGGTCTGAGCGTTGAGCAACGGTCTGTACGCTGCGGGCAACGGCCTCAGTTGCTGGGATGGAGCGCCGAATCAGTTGCTGGGATGGAGCGCCTTTGGCGCTCCACCCCAGCAACTGAGGCCCTTGCCCGCGGCCCTCGCTACTACATTTTTTATTGTCCAAACTGTTTTATTTTTATTGAAAGGAAGGTGTAAGTTGCCTTTTTGAGGTCCTGGATGCTCCCTGTTGCTGTAGGTAAGTGTTTTATGTATGTGCTGTGTGTATGTATTGTGTTTTTAATGTTGTAATGTTCGCGAGTTGCGTCCGAGCGTTGCGAGTCCGTAATGTGTGTGAACGTGTGTGGTATGTTGTTTGTGAGTGTCGTAATGTGTGTACCGTGTTATTTGCGTTGCAACGGGCTGTACGCTCACAACTATATATGTGATTGCATATACATGTAGCTCATCACATCTGCATTGGGAAAACAAATAGTGGCCAAATTACACAGCCACATTACATATATCAAGTAATAGGGGAACATTTTATTATTTGTTGTTCCGTCCTTCTGTTGTGGCCAACTCTTTGTGACCCAATGAACTGCAGCACATTTAGCTAGGCCTCTGCCTGTGCTGCTCTACAAGGTTTGTATGCCAAAGATACTGGAGTGGGTTGACAGTTCCTTCTCTAGTAGACTGTGATTTGTCTGACCTCTCTGCAATGACCTGCCCACTGACAGTGGGCCCCACATGGTATAGCTCACTCAGGTACACAAGCCCCTTCACCACCACCACTTAGCAATCCACAAGGGGACCAGGGGAACATACACCACACTAATGTAAATTGATGGGTAGCAAAACATAATGGAAGGTCACCACACCAAATGGGAATGGGTATACATCTTGGCACATGGCCACCAGCAATGGCGTAACACTTTCCAGAATGGGCCTACCAGATATTACCTCTGATGGAGGTGAGTTGGATGTTGATCCATGAGTTGGATGTTGATCCACGTGCCCCTGCACAGCATCCATGTGTTTTTGCGGCCCCTCCTGATGGGTTAGAGTAGATTAGTGTGGTGGTCCCCTTCAGCATTGCTAAGTGGTGGTGGTGAAGGTGCTTGTGTACTTTAATGAAGCTGTGAGCTATACCAAGTAAGGTCATTCTAGGCGGGCAGGTCATAGAAGAGGCCCTCAGGGGAATGGTGATACTCCACAGTATCACAAATTGGACTTTGCATGTGTATTAACACTCTATTATTATTATATATGATATCTATTATTATATAATATCTAATGATATTATTACTATTATCATTGTTCTATGTATTGATCTATTGCATAGTAACTAGGGCTCATTAGTTTATATACCGTATATAGGAATGTGACACAAATGTGATGTATGTTGATGTCCCATAACCCCAACCATTAAAAACACACTGACATGGTGAGAACGGTATAACACAGCTTTATTTCATACACAGAGCACAATCAGAAATGGACAAGACTGTGCATTAATATCATGGGTGTTGTAGGCTGCTCCTGGGAGGGCAAGAGGCTTGGAGGGAAAAGGGGATACCTAAAGGGGGTAATGTCACAGTCTAGAATAAGCATGATGCATAGAACCTACCAAGGTCAAATGTGGCCACTACACCACTGCAACCGGAATCTGATGAAGAAAAGGATTATCACAAATCACTCCATTTAATTGAAAAAAAAAAACCCATTAATGTGCATAGACCTTACTGGTCTAGATCTGCTCAAAGAAGCAGATGATTCAACCTCTGGACTGTGTAATCCAAGTTTCACACACACAATGTGGTGACAAAACAAAAATCTGAAAGAGTGGTCAACTAAAAAAAAGGTTGGAGGAGGAATGGAAAAAAATCAACATGCATGTGCAGTACAGTGCCAAATACTGTAACTGTAACAAAATACCAACTCACCTGATTCCCATCTGCAAGCATTACTAACTATTAGCTAGTTCTCTGGATAACTCTCTGGCCATGACCATTAATAATGATGTGTCATCTCACAATATATGCTTAGCTGTGACTGACGTCAGTGGTGAAGGTGTACTACCTTCTCCATATGATATTGTTCATCAACATTGATATCACATCCATCAGCCATACAGTTGTTAGCACATGTTAAAGGATACCCATTAATATGGAGAGGACACAAAGGTCAGCAGCCAGATTCACTGTTTTCAGATTGATATTGAGGTCAGGATCACATGCTTCACTAATGCATATGTCAATGCTCGCTGTCATTAACATGCCATTGTGAGACTTTGCAAGGCCACCACCATAGCAGTATTAGTCTACATTTAGGCTAACAACAATCCTGTCTTAGATATCTGGCTATATGATAGCTTTAAGATTGTGGGAGCTAGAGGTTAAGGGGGGCTGTTATTGAAGGAATGTCTACCTGAGAGACACTGGGAAATCCTTACACCTCATACATTTCCTCTACAATGCTTGCAGATGCAGAAGATGCCTTCATGGACCTGAATTGTACCTAAAACAAAACAAAATAATAAAAAAATAAAATCTACAAAATAAGGCCTTAGAAAAAGATAGGGACTGCAGCATCTATTCTCAACAGCATTCCTCAGTGACCATCAATTGGTGACATGTTCAACAGAACCCTACATGTCCACAGAAAAGAGGATCATGTGAGGGGAGGTAGCCATCTGCATATTAAATATGACCATCACATAGGCCAAGATCCAAGAATCTGTAGCCAGGTTACATTGGGTTAACATTGTGACCAATAGATTGTCACTGAGGAGTGCTGTTGAGAAGGCTCAATCATCTGGGTAGCCCCTAGGTCCTCCTCCGCCTAGACACAGGGCGCAAATCCCTGTGGCTGGCCGCCGTCTCCCTGAAGGTGGTGGGTGGGGGGGGGCAGGGGGAGACAACCGCTGAGAGACAGAGGCATCTGCAGTGGTAGAGGCATGGTGGGAGGAGAGGAAGGGCCAGGCTGTGGGTGGCTGGAGGATGCTTCCAGGGTGGAGGAGACAGTCCTGGGGATAAGAGTGCATTCTATGGCTTTTGCTGTGACCCCCTGGAATGCACTCTGGTCCACCACAATCCTGAGCAGCCCAGCCAGGTAGGATTCAGTCAACAGGTGGTGTGTCCTCTCCTTCCTATTGCGCCTGGCCAGGCTGGGCATTACCTCTGCATGATTGGCGGAGATGCTGGCCTGGATCCCCAAAAGACACTCCACCTGCTGTCGCATGAGGGCCAGTATCACTGCCTGCGCAGCCTGGCATGATGTAGGTGATGGAGGCCCCTGGGTGTGGCCTGGTGAGGAAGTGGCAGTGGTGTTTTCCCAGTAGGGAGGGTCTGGGGCATGGCTGGAGCATGATGCAAAATGGGCAGTTGTGTTGGCGGTTCTGGTGGTAGTGGTGGAGGCAGACCAGCGCACTGATGTGGGGGAGAGGGGGGGAGTGGCTGGCTGCTGTGATCACTCCATTGGGAGGGACCTGGCAATAGACTCTGGAGGAGGGAGATAGTGGGGTCAAATCCCAGCGGTGTGGCTGGTGGTCCTGATGGTGACCCCCCTAGCCAAATTACATCTTCCTCCTCTGAACTAGCGCCCTTGGCTCCTCTTCTCTCTTTCTCCCCCTGCGCCGGTTCTTTCTGGCTGGGGGCTTCATGCCACTTCCTGTTCCGAGGGAGCCAACGCCCCCACATCTAACTCACCACTGGACCCAGACCAGACCTCCTTGATGCTAAAAGATAGAAAAGAAAGGTATATGTCATTAGTATGATGAATAATACATTGTTTTTTGGTGCATTCCTAACTATCTGACATCTAGGCTTGGACCTGGATGATTCTTCTAATTGCAACTCGATTAGATATAATTTTCTAGATATGATCTATTCTTTGGTTTTTGGTCTTGAAAGTTCTTGGCTCCTAATGCTATCTTGATTTCGGCTGCGTTCTGTAACTGTATAAGCTGCAGTGGGCACTCCAATACATGGACTCTCTATTGCTTGATTACTGTTGTTGTGCCCAGGAATGACAGTTGTTTTTCAGCTTAATGGATTTAATCATGCATCCATCTATTCCTTGTTAATTCCATGGAACTGACATGTCAGTGTCCTTGTTGGTCACCATGTACATGTGTAGTGTGTGTGATGTACATGTGGTGGCCTGAAGTTCCAGTGGCAGGCAACTGGCTGAAAAGGTCCTTGGGGACCCTCTCCCACTCATTATAGCTCACAGTCACTTGCTTGTCCTCCTTAGCCATCATCCTCCTCACCTTGGCCTTGATGTCGCCAAAACGATGCTTGATGGACCTCACATCCCTTCCGCTGTGCCCACGGCTGTAACCTCTGCTGCTACCTCCTTCCATACTTGATGGTAATTGAATATAAGTGAATGAAGAACCAGACTTCTGAGAAGGGTCATGTTGATGGGCTCTGATGATATTGAACGAGATAAGGTATAGTAGGCTGCTTCATTGCTGGTTACATATCGGATTGGGAGATTAGTCCAATTCGATCCCCAGGTAAGTGCAGTTAGAAGTATGGGGTATACTTGTCTTGAAGTGGAATTAGGTCCCAGTTCAAATGGCCAGTTGACAATACATGTATGATTTTTGAAAAAAGCCTGAATTTGGTGGTCTGAAGTAAAAATGAGTAAGCTTGGAGTATAAGCATGACTATTGGAAACCAAAAAGGAACGACCTTTACAGGAGTGAAGGAAGGTAACCCACATCGATAGATTGAGAATGGATTAATCATTTAAGATGATGGTGGACATTGGTCAAGTCCTTGAGAAGGTTACTTAAATTGGGTCTCCATTGAGGGAGTATCTTTGCATAGTTCAAGTGGCCTAAGATTACTTGTAATTCTTTAGTGGTTAGTTGTTTTTCCGTGGAGGCAGATTTGATGAATTTGAGGAATCGGTTGAGTTTGTTGATAGGCAGGCGGGACTCCGTAAGTTTAGTGTCAAGAATTATCCTGAGGAATTCAAAGACATGGGAAGGACCTTCAAATTTTGTAACTGACAGGACTGGCAAGAATGGAATATGGTGATTTTAATAAAGAGGAAGTCTTTCAAGTAATGGATAACATTTGGACATCTTTTGATGTTCAATATGATCCAGCATATGACTTCAGCAAATTAGTCGATAACTTTGGACTGCTTTTCAATCCAAATATGAGCTTAGTGGCAAAGTAGTATAATTTGTTCCACTGAATATCATGTAGATGCCATAATTCGGGAGCTATTGGTAGTAATTTGAATGCCAACAACAAAGGGCTGAAGTTGACAATGATAGTGATGGCATCATCTACCTTTGCGTATTGGAGGGAGTAGTCTTCAGATGGAATGAGTGAATTGATGCTAGATGTCGTATTATTGTGGGGAGCAGATAAATCTACGACGAGACATTTTTTTAGAAAGTATTTCTTAGTCATGATAGTTGACATAATCTGTGTTAGTCAAAATTAGCAAACACCCCATATCAATAAGCCAGATCCACAATCAACTAAAGTTAGTCATCCAATTCCTGTATTCTGTCAGGGAAGACCTAACAGATGATGCTGCGGAACATGCTGAAGGCTAGGACAAACTCTAGCATGGCGAGTTCCCAATTTAAGCAAGGTTTTTTTGATTTCACTATGACAGCAACATCACCTTGGGAGATGGTCTTGTTTTCTCCTACATTGTTGGACCATATTAGTAAGGCACCATGATTGACATCTTTTCCATCAAGGATATCCCTCCTCAGATGGGCTGGGACGAAGTGAGCTGGTAAGATTGTTGGAGGAGCTAGGCCGAGATGGTACAGAAAGTTAAGATACAGAAACCGTGGGTTGAGGATTTGGTTGGTGCGATTGGGGAGTGACATTTGGGCAAAAGCTAGAGGAGTGCAGAGGGGACTGACAGTGCTGACACATGGCTGATTTGACACCAGCAAAGTGGCAACAAAATAAGTTGTGATCTAATGAGGACAAGCTAAGAGTGTAACTGAACTGAGCGAGAGAAGCGGCAGCCTTAGAGGAAAGAGCTGTCCTAGTTGAAATAAGTGAATCCCTGTATCGATAAGCCAGATCCACGATCAATAAAGATAGTCATCCAATTCCTGCCTCATGGCAGGGACGGCCAAACAGATGACATTGTGGAACATGCTGAAGGCTAGGATAAACTCTAGCATGGTGAGTGTCCAATTTAAGCAAGGGTCTTTTGATTTCCCTATGACCGCAACATCACCATGGGAGATGGTCTTGTTTTCTCCTACATCGTTGGATGATATTAGTAAGGTAACGAGATTGATATCTTTTCCATTGACGATATCCCTCTACAGATGAGCCGGTACAAAGTGAGTTGGTAAGATGGTTGGAGAAGCAATGGTCGGCTCACCTGAACTAGTAGATGGCAGAGGTTCAGGAATGACGGCCACGGTCAGATGAGGGTTCTCTAGCCAGACAAGTCTGCCCTTCATGGTACTGATTCCTGTTGCAATGTCTGAGATCATATTCTGCAGTTGGGAAAATTGTTCTTGATGCAAACCAGGTGACGGTGATGGTTTTTGTCTAGCTGAGAGGAGAAGGTGATAAAGCTCATTTTCTGGTGGATGCCAGATACAGCATCCCTCTGTTGGTTAGTTCCTGGATTAATCTTGTGACTGTCCAGGAGGTCAGCGAAGATCTGCTCAAGATCTGACGAAGCCCTAGCAGGGGTTAAGGCTGCCTGAGATGGGATGTTCTCAACATCAGAACGATTTAAATAAGGCATTAGGATTGGAAGACTAAAATGAAATGGTTCGTTAGAAGATCATACCAAGAATAATGATTGAAGACTGTTGAAGGATGGAGCAACTGGAGAGCAGATCGCTCTAACTAGCAACTCGATTGAATAAGTTGAAATGGAGCGACTGAACAATAAAAATGTATGTAAAAGTATGCGTATAAAGGGAAGGAAATAGTAAATATGACGAATGAGACACATAGAAAGCTCTACTAAATATGAGTAAGGATAGAGTCATGTGCCATAGAAAAGAAGTGAGATTGATGGTTCTGAAATAATGTAGTCTATAGTATAGAGAAAGGAAATATTTAGTAAGTAAAACAGAACCATAATACTGGCCCTTTAACAGAAAAAGAAAACAGACCCGTTAAATATGGTAGACAGGGAGGATGGTGAAGTTCAGTGAAATGAATGAGACAATAGAGAAAACTGAAAAGTGGCACTGGCCCTTTAAGGAAGATGAACAAGCCTTTTAAGTCAAGTGGTTAGTGCGTGAAGAGCTGGCCACTTTAAGAGTGAGAAGGAAAGACTGATGCTATCTTGAGAAGGGAACAGAGCATGAGGAAAGGAACTGCAGGGAGGCAGGAGGAGGACCCGTCAGGCAGAACCGGATTGGGGAGACAGTGGGGGAGCGGCAGAAGGGAGCAGAGTGGGGAGACAGAGGAGGGAGAAGGGAACAGAGGGAAAAGGATCAGGTGGGCAGAACTAGGAAGGAAAGGAGACAGAATGGGAAAGAGCGAAGACAGGCAAAGGAGCGATGACTCACCTGAAGGCATGGCAAAGCAAAGCCAAGCAGAGCAAAGCAAGCAAAAGCAGATCACGACAGCGCAGGAAAGCAAGCACAAAGCAGGGGTGAGCTTGAAGATGTGTGCAGGTAGGTGAAGGAAATGGAGGATTTATGTAGTGTGGTGAGGGGAGAGGGATCCTCCCATAATTCCAGGTACTCACCTGGACATATCACATCTTTGTTTCACCCTTATATATTTATAGGTAGAACTATGAGGAGTATGTTTTTTTCTTTTGCCATTTTCTTCAGTTCAATTATTATATTTAGGTTATCAAACTACACTTACTCTGCTCTACCTCTTTATATGTTTCTGCATGCCTCATTATTGCAGGAGATGTTTGTTGCCTCCCTTAATGCTACTTGCACATAGCCAGTGCCTGTACGCACTTGCTGTATCCCTGTTCCTGGTCAATGGCATTCCTGACTCCCATCTTTTTTAGCTGCCTCTTCAGCACACCCCTGTCCATACACAAATGACCTTCAAAAACGCTAAGAAAGTGTAAAGTACCAAATAGGCCTGATGAAATGTTGATTTTGCTGGTTATTTTGACATGCCATAGTGACACACTAAAATTATGAAAAGTGTGTAGAAGGAGAGAAGGAAAATAAATGTGCAGGCACAATACCTGTAGATAATTGGGAATGTCTTCCTGCACTGAAATGCTGAAGGTGCATGATTGTGGCATTCTCATTTATATAATGAGAATATGTACAGTAAATATGACTTTTACAACTCACTCATTTCAGTGCTCTGCAATTAGCAGCTACTGCATTCATTAAAGTGTAATCCTCCATAGATGTGTTCTTTTATTGTACACAGTGGCTATTACTGTATTTTAATGAATGACCCATAAAATGTTTCTGCAATATAATGGTACCTTGAATTCAACAGTATAAATGTCAGTAGAGGATCTGACGTTATGCAATACTTTTCGTTACTCTTATATATCACAAATATCACAATATACATATGCATATAATTGCACAGTGGTATCTATGAAATATTTCAAAAAAGCTACAATACCTACACTCATTATCTAATGTGTGCGTAAATCCGTAAAGTCAGCTCAAGTCATCTAGCACTTGTTTAAAAAGGTCAAAATTCCTATAAAGAAAATATATTTTTAGATTTTTAGATCTAACTTATAAAAATATATGTAACGAAAATGATGAATTTTACATGCAATGTATGGATCTTAAAATACTTAGGGCCTCATTCTATTACCGGCCGTAAATCGGCCGTAAGGCTGCGATTCCTTGCGGGGGTTCTGTTAACTCGCGATTCTATTATACGGCCCCGCAAGGATCTCCTCTTACGGCCGGCCGCATATCTTGGAACCGGACGTAAGCTCAGAAATATAAAAACGCAAAAATAAATTCAAGCCTGCATTGTACAGCTCTGTAAATGCGAGGGATCATATTGGGGGACATGAGGATTAAAATAAACCCACTCTCAAGCTTGCACATCTGCCCAAACCCGAGTTCAAATTAACTGTTTATTTTCCGGCTGCAGCGTGGGCGGGTCTGAAGTGCTCCAATCACTCTGGACTTTTTACATGGATATTTTACGGATATTAAAAATAAAATATTTTACGGATTTGAGTATAGGACAATTATGTGCTATTTTTTCTAACACCTAACATCCCTTTATAGTCTTCTCAAAGTGCAGGATGGCTTTATTTGAGCTATTTTATGTGCTTAATTGGTGCTAGCGGGACCTCTTTCCTGCAAGTAAGCTGCTGTTAGTTTTTAGCCTTGCAGAGAGGGTTCCCGGAGCAATTGAATTGCAAATAGGAATTTCTTACGGCCGAAACTCTTGCGGCCATTTTAGATCAAAGGCTTTCCTCCGGCGCGAGCGGCCGCAAGAGATAGCAAGGCACCGGCCGCAAGCCTGCCGGAATCCCCGGCCGGAGGGGAATAGAATAGCCGAATAGCTTGCGGCCGGTCCTTGCGGCCCCGCAACGGCTGCGGCCGCTAATAGAATGAGGCCCTTAGTAAATTAAGTGTTTTTTACTAATTCATGAAGGAAAAAATACATATAGAGGAATTTGGGGAATAAAGCAAATGTTTTTTTTAAAATAAGACATGTTTTTAAAATAAGACTAAAGCCTCCCCATAGGGAGGTCTAGTTTGAAAGCTTGAAACATGGTCTGCCTTTTACTTTTGCACATCATTGGATGTTTGTTTGTTTTTTTCAATTGGAAATGTGGAATTTTCACTGTAAAGGTGTACTTAAATGGTGGCGCTAGCATTTAAACAAGACCTCCTTGCGGTCAGATTTAGTGTGAATTTACAATATCTTAAAAGTCTTGTTTTTTGCTACAGTTCACTGCAATTAAGCTTAGCACTTGTTGATCTTAAAGTGATATCCAGTTTGTATATATATATATATATATATATATATATATATATATATATATATATATATAAATATAGTATATAAGTTGTACATTTGTGTTCACATTTGAGTGTCTAAAACAAGTAAAAAAAATTGTTTCCTGCTCAGAATTCCGAGAAATACAGTTGTTAAATTTATACATTCAAATGTGAACACAAATGTACTATTTATGTACTGTACTACTGTACGGTGGAGGGCTTCTATTGCTCTTTTGCCCACCATATATTAAATACATAAATCTGAGCATGCTTAAAAAAGAAAAGTATTTTTGACAATATGCAAAGCAAATTTTTGGGCTTGACAAAACAATACGTGAAACTATTCATATATCTGATCTGTCCTCCTCAGGAGACACCAGGCATTTCCTATGAATATTTTTTTAATTTTGTAAAGGTGTACACATGTATCATCAAAATTCAGTTCTAGATATACTTTCATAAGATATATCACTTAATGATAAAGAAAACTATGAAAGCTGTCATGAAAAATATGAAACTCAATAAATCAACTCAAAAGCAAGTCAGATAGCCTAGTGATGTCCAATAAATAATCCTGGGAATATACTCAGATGCTCCCTCTGTGATACTGAAGGTGATGTACAAATAAAGATAAGGGAAAATAATGATAGTAAAAAATAGACAAAAGATCAGATGTTACAAGTAAAATGGAAATATATTTCATTATACAAAGAACAGAGTCACCAAGCGAAGGAAGGATCAAACTTACTCCTTATGAATGTTTTCAAGCTGTGTATCTTGAGACAAGGGCCTTCATTATATTTGTATCCCACCAACATATTCCGTAGCGTTATACCCAGAAGAATTGTGAGGTCTATTGTATCCCTGCAAGGAGGATATGGACCAGTACTAGGAAAATGACCACCGGGAGCACCAACGATACCACAAGCAGGCAGAAACTATAGAAGTTACCAGCTGTAACTATTTCCCAAGGCAAGAACAGCAACAATAATCCCAAGCAAGGACTGTCTTTCCCTCACAATGAAACTCATAAATTGGTGTTGAAGCTTCTTTCAGCAAATTCCTCCATTTTTCCAAGGTAACTTAATGGCCAATAATTCTCTATTACCATCTATTATTATTCCTTTCTACGTACAATCATTTTTTAGACATGAAGTCACACAGATTGAGTGGGCTCCCAACGATTCTTTTTTATGACAGTATTGCTCCTTCACCAAATTCAGAGTCATCTTCTTCCAACACAAACAATTTAGTGGGGTCAGGATGTATCAGGATTTCTGCAGACGAGAACGCTGATTTTAGTTTGCTGAAAGCTTCTTGAGCATCTGGACCCCAAAATCTTGGATTACCACCATTACTGGTACGATCAGTGATGGTTGATTTTTGAGAATCATGTTTAAAACCGGTGCATTCGTTTGAAAAACCACTGAACCTTGGTGTGCTCTTGGAAATGGTTTGGTAGATGCTACTGTAATACTGCTACTACTTTAGTTGGATCCATTTGGATTTCATCAGAAGGCAGGATGAAATCCAGGAAAGGTACGGTGGTTACCTCAAACTAGCATGTCTCCATTTTTGTGTATAGGTGGTTCTTTCATAAAAGTTGCAATACCTTACTAAGTTGCAGTCTATATGTGGCTAGATCAGGTGAGAAAATGTAGATGTTATCCAAACAGACCTCCAAAAATTTGTATTACCAGTTAAAAAAAAAATCATTCATTCATTTAATTGCATAGGCCATATTGAATATTGAATGCAGTTTTTCTCTCTTTCCCTGATGTGTATTAAGTTATTGGCTCATTATAGATTGAGCTTAGTGAAGATTTTGGAGTCACATATGTGATCAGAAATCAGTGGAAGGAAAAGCTATCCACTGTGATCTTGTTAAACCCTGATAGTCAATGTACGGTCTAAGGCCACCATCCTTTTTGGAGACAAATATGTGGCCAGCACCTTCTGGCAACAATGACTCTTGGATGCATCTCTTGGCTAGGTTCTTCAGCACATACTCTGAGATGGCTTTGGCTGTTGGTGGCATAACTCCAGAAAGCAAATTCACAGAACAGTCACACAGATGATGAGGCTGCAGTATATCAGCTTTGGCTTTGCTGAATACCTCTGGTACTGTGGTGGCAAATTTGGATTGACTCAAGGCTTTACAGACGGGTTTTAACATTTGATCTGGTTCTCTAGTGAATCAATTTGAGGATTATGCTTAAAGAACAAAGGAAACTTCAACATTAGTGGAACAGTAGAGCGAGACAGAATATCCAGTTGAATGCGTTCATGGTGGAAGAGGCAAAATGTTAGTGTTCATCAAAAAATTATATTTGAGTCTACACTCAGAGACTCATCCTGGGTATGAACACATTAATTGTAATTACTATAAACTTGGGAAGTACAAGTTCCTATTATGTATTGTATATCAGATATATATCAAGGTAGACCCTGGGAGACTTCCATTGTCAGTGTTAAATCAAACCTATTCTAATGCTGGTAGCAAAGTTTGGAATAGGACCCACTACTTGCCTTCTTCCCTATTACCAAAACAAATTCCATTTCAATTAGCTGGTTATATTAGAGTTGTTTGGGTCTAGCATAGTGCAGTCAGCGGTTTTGATAATAGGGAAGAGGGCAATTAGTGGGTCCTATTCCAAACTCTGCTACCATCATTAGAATAGTTTTGATTATTGATTATTTACTAGCTTTTACTTGGGATTACTCTTAGCCCTTTAACACACTATGTAATAGATAAAGATCAAGTCTCATATTATTCCATCAATCTTTCACAATATATGTTACTATATGATATTGGATGGTATGGTTCATATATATTGTGTGATTATAAGTTACTATTTTTCTATGATATAATTGCATAATATTTGTCACTATATTGGTTACATACCAGTATCTGTGATTTGCCTTGGAACTATTAGGTACATTTTTGCTTTTGTTGGTCTATACTCAACGATTACATTGCACAGGAACATATGTATTATATGTATACTACTATATTTATAGTTGGACTGGTCATTGTATTCTACTATGTAGAATTAAAGATCGGATGCATTTGTGGTTTTGTAAAAAAAATATTTTGCCACCAAATTTAATGAGTAAATAATTAATTCAGAGGGCACTGTATGATATGTTGTCTTGTTTTAGTCATCGTATTTAAAATTTGTGTGTTTATACGGTCTATAATAAAAGTTATGTTTTTTTACATTTACTAGCGACTTTTTGACGGAGCAATAAAATGTGAAGCCATGGCAATGCTGTTTGCCACACAATGCTAAGCTTCGTTGCTCATTGCGAGCCTCTTCTGGTATGTTCTTTGTCTCCTCTGAGCACGTTTTGCGCTCATCACAAAGACAGATATATTTATGTTTATTTTTTTTAAATACTAATTAATTAATTAATAGAATTATAAATTAATACAGTTTACCTATTTCTAATTAATATATCTAACAATCAATACCCTGAAGAGCTAACAATGTATTTTTATTTTCCTGCAGCATATAATGTACAGTTGGACTGTTGCTGTCCTGAG
Organism: Discoglossus pictus; assembly: GCA_027410445.1. Classification (NCBI taxonomy): domain Eukaryota; kingdom Metazoa; phylum Chordata; class Amphibia; order Anura; family Alytidae; genus Discoglossus; species Discoglossus pictus. The sequence goes on from CM050165.1 coordinate 363,083,258, forward strand.
GAGATAGTGTAATGAATGTCCCAACTGTGCATTATAAATAGGCTGCGTGCTGCGTGCACGAGGGCAAGACGTTGGTTTATTTGTGTAAATCGATACTTTAGATGCGTATTGTTGTTAGTTGGAAGTTAGTGTTGTTTTTCTGGCTTAGCCGATTTTCAAGTGCCGAAACTCAGCAAATTTGACTTAAATTCCGTGCAACCTTACTCCCAGACGTCATGGCTGTCCCCCGTGCTGTGTGTGATGTTTTTTTTGTATTTTTTTTTGTGCTTTTTTGTGTTTGTCGATTTGCGCGGTCCGACGTTAAATTCATATTTTGCTATCTCGTATTTTTTTTCTAAGTCCCGCATCTCGTATTCTTTTTTTTTCTAAGTCCCGCTTCTTGTAATTTTTGTTTTCTTAGTCCCACGTTTGTCAAGTGCTTGCACCCTAAGACGATCCCGCGTTTCCTAAGTGTTTGGACGTGAAGTCCTGCATTTTTCAATGTCTGCTTGGCTTGCCTCGCTCTGCGAGGCTCGCAGGAGCACCTTTGGCGCTCCTTTCTTGCTAAGTCCTGCGTGTTTCATTGCCTCCACTGCTCACCTCACAGGCGATAAGCACCTTTGGCGCTCATTGCCTAAGTGCTGTGACTTTTAAAGGCAACTGCTCGCCTTACTACGCGAGGCTCGCAGGCAATGAGCGCCCCCGGAGCACATCGCCTAGGTGCTGCGAGTTTTAGTCACTCACCGGCTCGCCTCGCTACGCAAGGCTCGCAGGCAATGAGCACCTTCAGCACTCATCGCCTAAGTGCTGTGTCTTTTAATGGCAACTGCTCGCCCCGCTGCGAGTTTTAGTGCCTCAACGGCTCGCCTCACTACTACTAAGTCGTAAACACAACGCAAAGTGTGACGACGTCTCGCAGTTCGACAATTATAATATGTGATTGTCCAGATCTGTTTAATGAATTATGATTCATACATTACATTAAGACCTAAGGAACTACCATAAATATAAAAGGGGATCCTGAACTTTAACGCGTTCGTGCACAAACAAAAGCGAGCCTGGACATCTGCGCACTGGTCCCCTCACATCACTCCGTCTGTGGTAAATCGCAGAGAGATGTGAGGTCCTGCCCTACATGCAGAACATAGTGGCTACATGGATGTTAGAGGTTGGTGTCTTGTATAGGTTGGAGACACTCGAAGGGGAAGTGACCCAGTATGGGGGAGGAGTATCCCTATGCCCCACATTTAGGATCTCAGTCTCAGGACATTACTTATTGTCAGATATGATTTCTCATTGACTCTAGAGACCTCAGTCCGTCAGGATCCCACTTACATCCAGAGTGGCCACTCACTCACAGATAGTACAAGTTAGTCATTCTCCCATTGCTCTCAGCCCCCATTATCACAGTGAAGCCCACCATTAGAGGGGGATATCACACACCATATGGGGACCACACAAATACAGAGGGTCTCAGCCAGCACTGGAGAAGATACTGGCGATCCCATGAAGTCACTTGCAGGATGGAAATGGTTAACGGTAGCTCAAAGCACCAATTATTTCATATGGTGAAAGCACCTCTACAGTAAGTTTCTGCTTCACCCTATAATTGTCATTGATGCTTATTTGAGCTGCCATTAACCATTTTCAATTAAAATAACTAATTATGATTAGAAAATTTTAAGCTGGAGGTTTATCATTTCCCAGTTTTAAAACATACCATGATGCCATTATTGTGGGGAATATCAGTAAATGGATTAACTCAAGTAAAGAGAAATCCTGGTTCCAGATAGAAAATTTGCTGGTGGAAAAAATATATTTAGACCAACTATTATTTCGGGAACAGTCTAAAAAAGAGTGAAAATGATAGTAAAAAATCATCTTTCATTTTGGAATAAACTTAACTCAAAGCATTAATGCCCTTCCAAAGTCTCATCATTTCCACTAAAATACTTGCAAGCTCGGGGTTACTGAAGGAGGATCTGGAGGGGGCCCAGTGCTGTTTGCCTGGGCCCCCTCAGCACACCATTCCTCTTCCTTCCTCCTCCCCATTTTCCCCTTCCCCATCCTTCTCCTCCATCCTCTTCCCCATCCTACTCCTTCCCCAGTCCCCCTTCCTCTTTCCCCCCTCTCACCTCTACTTATTACCCTCCGATCAGCTCCTGCTGCTGATCGGTTCCCCGCAGCGTATATGCCTGTTACAGAGAAAGGCATAAGACACGCCCCAGGGCTCCTATCAGCAGCAGGAGCTGATTGGATGCTAAAAAGAAGAGGTGAGAGGGGATAAGGAGGAAGGATGGAGGATAAGGAGGGCGGAGGAGGAGGATGAGGTGGGGAAGAGGAGGATGAGGGGAAAAAGGAGGGTGAGAGGAGGAAGGTGCGGGGGAAGGGAGAGAAGAGGGGGATGAGGGGGGAAGAGGAGGATGGGGGAAGAGGGGGATGAGGGGGGATGAGGAGGATGAGGGGGGAAGAGGAGGATGAGGGGGAAGGGAGGAGGATGTGGGGGAAGGGAGGAGGATGAGGGGGAGGATGAATGGGATAAGGGGGGAGGATGAGGAGGGTAGGGGGGATGAGGAGGATAACGGGAGGATGAGGAGGATAAGGGGAGAAAGGGGGGGATAAGGGAGGAGAGGGGGGAAATGGAGGGGTTGGATAATGGGGGAGAGGAGAGAAATGCAGGACGAGGATAAGGGGAAAGGGAGGAGGAGAGGGGGAAGGGGTATTGGTGTCTAAAGGCGGTCTGATTATGTCAGTATGTTAGAATGTACCGCTTCAACATTCTAAATACTGAAATAATCATACCGCCCGGAAGGTTAAAGGAAACTTAGCCTATTTAGAGTATTTAATCAAAAAGTATAATCTAGAAAGTAAGGATTGGTTGTACTATGAGAGTCTAAAAATATCCTTAAAAGTTTTTAATAAGACTCTGAAATTCAGAGAAAATTTAACACCGTTTGAAGAAATGATTAAGCCTACTCAGTATAAAAAAATAATTACTAAATGTCACATTATAAGAATTAGTAAAGAGGAAAATAAAACTATAAATATGAAGTGGTGGGGAAAAGATCTGAATACCTCTTATGACATGGAAATATGGACAAAAGCATTTAGAAAGACTAATAAGTTTCTCAAAAACGTTTTGCATAGAGAAATATATTTCAAGCTTATTAATTGTTGGTATTGAACCCCGGATAAAATGAGTCATATTTCAGACACATTAGAACAACAAAACTGCTGGAGGAAGTGTGGTCAAAAAAGGCTCTATAAAGCACATTTGGTGGGATTGCACTCAGATATAATTTTTTTTGGAAAGAATGTTTTAATTATATCTAAGCAATTGTGGGGAAAACTAATATTCCCTCTCCAGAGGGGGTTATACTACACATTTTTCCCACGGAAACTAAATCTGAAGCTTTGGCCATAATAATTCAAACGATGATAGCTAAATGGCTCATTGCCTCAAACTTGAAGTCAGAGAAAATCCCCTCTTGGAGAGAAATAGAATTAATTTTGACAAGAAATAGAACTTTTGAAAAAGAGTTTGTAAGTACAGATGTGATATACAAAGATACAACTAAATTGACTCTTTGGGATACATGTGTGACATTGAATCATGCAAAATAAGTGCTGCTGAAGTTTAGTCTAGGTCTTCTCTTATCCTCCTTATAAAGATATATATCTGTAGAAGGTAGAGTACCTCCCCCCTTTGGGGGGGGGGGCGGTTTCCTCCCTTTTTTTCTCTTTGTTATGTTTTGTTGGTGTCTTGGTCTATTATTTTTTGTTGTTGAAAAAATTAAAGAAAATGTATGAGGGGTTAAGTGAATTAATGAAAAGAGATAAGAGGCTGTAAGGTTAAAATAGCAAAAACTTGCTGCCCCTTCGTATACAATGTTGTAATTGGTTGTAATGAAGAAATTGATAAAATGTAAAGTATTAAAGTATGTAAATATAATGTATATTTTCTCTCTGTGTATGTTTATCTGAAAAAAAAACTTTTAAGACAAAATGAAACTGTAATAAAACAGAGCAACTAGGTACAAGAGAAACCAGAAGTACTCCTAGTCACAGGAACCTACAACAGGAATTGAGAGGAGAATCAGTAGAAAAGAGCCTATGTCACTAAAATAAACAGATATCTGATTATTTAAATGTCAGGCTGTATTACCAAAAATTACAGTAAAAAGTAAGTAATTAAAAGAACTAATTAGACCACCTTGAAAAAAAAGAGTTTGTGCAATTTGGTTCTATTCTTCATAAACTATTGATTTCAGTATAGTGTGGCTGAAAGCATTGCTATCAACAAATGCTGTGACATTTTTTAATGGAATCAAGAAATCTACCTACTGCACACACAGCAGTATCCAGTTTTTGTTCTGCAAAACACAGATTTTATTAAAAATGTACTTTCTTTTCTGGAGTTGTGTATATAAAGCAATTTAAATAAATATCTTAATAGAGTAGAATAATTAAATTCTGCCCACCCTTAGACTGATATTACCTAATAATTCTGGGTAATTATTGGAGCTGTGAAATAAGGGAGAATAAACTTAAAAGAGCATCTCTGCCATTTCAATAACAAGTTACTTAGCATATTCCCCAAACTGCCACTTTAAGCCTTTACTTCATTTGGACAAATTTATATCTGCGGCCCTTTTAAATTAAGTGACTCAAATAAGTCATGGAAACTCATTATAATAAACAACCAAAGTAGATGAGATAATTAAATGGCAATATCCTGTTAGTTGAGGTGTACAATATTGAAGCTTCTCTGTAATGTGCAATAACCAGGTATGGAAAAATGAATAAGGTGTCAATATGCTAATACTAGTCTTGTCTCTTTTTTCTTTTACAAAATCATTTCCTCTAAAATCTGTGCTTTAGAAGATAAGAAGAATCAAAATACATTTCAAAAGGACATAAAAATGATCTCTAAGAAAAAAGAGATTTAAGGGCTTTGCACGTTTATATAAACACAATGGGTTTTTCATAAAAGGTATTCAGTTTCTTTGAAAGCTTTTCACCTCCATTCACCCTATTGAGGTTCCAAGTGTCTGCTGCCTGCAGAAAATGGTTTTATTTTCTTGCTCTAGATGAGACTGCCTTGAGTTGGAGGTATAAAGGCAATACACACACCACTTTATGTTTTTAACTTTTTTTTTGACTATTGTTTACATGATAAACTATACTTCTTAAAAATACTATACTGATCACTGTGTTAAAATTGAGCAATTATCACTAGTTATATTTGTATTTATTTACTATACAAGCAGATGGTGTTTGCATGTTGACCCTTTTTGGGCATTTTTTTTTTACTATGCTGGTGGTTACCTAAAAGGAATTATCATGAGGCATATTCTTCTTCTTCTACTTGAAAATCAAAGGTTGGTGGAAGATATCTCAGTCGGAGTTCCTGGCAAGAGGTTGAGGCTATCGGCAAACAGGATTGTCAAAAAATCTAGCAAAACATGCGGGGCAGACAGCTATCAAATGGCAAGTTGCACTCATAGATCAAGATCAAATCTTGAGAATCTAAACAACAAAAGCATACCCTAGGTTGTTAGTCCTTGATTGGGCAAGGTGTGTCCAGACACATGCTCTATTGTAGCAGCCCCATTTGCTGCAATCTAGCATCCGTCACACACTGAATCAATAATGTAGTTGGATACTAAAGATTGACCCATTAGAATAGCAAGTGATGCAGCTCAGGGCGGACATAATATAGCAGCTGAAGATGATACACCAAGCATTAATAATGACGTGCATCACTCAAGAATTACACACAGGGCAAGCAATAGAGATGCAGACAGTTCATATGTCCAGTGATGATGTGGTAGCTGGATTTGCTTGTTCTGCACACCAGCTTCCAGTATCACAGCTCAATGATACACTTCCCTCAGTTGGATACAAAATGGCTTAAGTCCCGCCTCATGAATCCTTCACCGTCATAAAACCTAAGTCATTCACTCCTGCAAGATGTATCTGGAGGGTAGAAAATATGTGCTGACTGCACCACATTCAGCAAAATGTGTTCCCACTTCAGGCCTTTCACACCAAACCAATGTAAATTAATCAACTGTAGTGGGAATCAGAGTTGCAGACCATCTTCACATGCAGTTTCCATGCATCTCGCTCAATATATGTGTTATTGACCTGTTATCCATATCCAAAGTGAGGGCCTCCAAAATATTATAGGGATCATACAGAGATGAACATAATTTTTTAACCTGGGTGAATCCCATCTCCCAATCCTTTTTATCGGCCCACCCCAAGACCAATTCTGTAGTGACCCCAGTATATATGGTTACTGGATACCCAGTGATCATAAGTTTTGAAATGGATTACCATATTACTACACATTGAAATTCTCCACCTGTGGAGCTTGGCTTTGCTTAATGCTCTGACTGTATTTTTAGTTAACCTCTAAATAATCCCTCCCCTTCTGGATCACTACCTTGTAGTGGTGAAGGGGCTTGTGTAGGGTCACCCAAGATGGGCAGGTCATTGAAGAGAGGTCAAACAAATTGTGGTCCACTGGAGATGGAACTGGAAACCCCTCCAGTATCTTTGACCAGAAAATCATATGGATAAGCTCAACCAAAAACACAGACAGATGTGCCTGGAGTGCTGCCGTCCATATAATCATCGAGAGTCAGACATGACTGAAGGACTGAACAACAACAAATTAAGGCTTGCACTACTGCATGGACAGGCCACCCTGTCTTCTGGATGTCGGAAAACTATGGCTACCTTCCCAAAGTGGTCTGTTTTGGATCTCCTGTGGCATATAAACAAGTAACACTCCAAATCCTACAGATCATTCACCTGAATCCCTCATCATAGCCCTATTTCTACTAACCAGTTCTTGTATCTGAATAGCCCCAAAGAATGCCTATGAGAAGGCCGTACTAAACAGCACAGTCTCAAAAGAAGAAGAACAGAGCACTGGAAGCAATTCCATTAACCTCTGTAACAGATTAAAGGAGATCAGTCTTCTTGTATTGTTCCTTGCCCAGGCCTTCTTCAAACCCTGAATCGTCAATTCACAAACTGATTTGTAATGTCTGTATTTCCTTGCCATTCGAATAGGAACGCTAGTGCCACCATGGGTCTCTCAACCACAGATGGGGACGTGCCTGGTACCTGACAATCCAGGACAAAATAGATTAAAACGTGAAAGTTGGATACTTCAGCCACCTTCAGGTTCCTTACTACTGAGTTTCTGAACAATGTCCAGTCTCTCCACACCTTGGAGTATGCCACCCACATTGAGAAAGCCAATTAAGCACTAATTAAAGGAGTCAACCAATTCCCATAGCAGGTCCTGACATGGGAATCCTGAAACACTGGCACGAGGAACCACTTCCCAAAATCACTCCCATTGAAATCAAGAAAAGACATCCGCAATTATACAGTGCCTTGCAAAAGTATTCACCCCCTTGACTTTTTACCTATTTTGTTACATTATAGCCTTACGTTTAATATTTTGTTAGTCTGAATTCTATGTGATGGATCAGAACACGATATTCTAGGTTGGTGAAGTGAAATGAGAAAAATATATACATAAAACAATTTTTTAGAAATAGAAAATAGAAAATTGGCATGTGCATATGTATTCACCTTTGTTATGAAGGCCATAAAAAGCTCTGGTGCAACCAATTACCTTCAGAAGTCACATCATTAGTGAAATGATGTCCACCTGTGTGCAATCTAAGTGTCACATGATCTGCCATTACATATACATATCTTTTTTGAAAAACTCCAGAGGCTGCAACACCTAAGCAAGGGTCACCACTAACCAAACACTGCCATGAAGACCAATGAACTCTCCAAATAAGTAAGGGACAATGTTGTTGAAAAGTACATGTTAGGGTTAGGTAAAAAAAAAATATCCAAATCTTTGATGATCCCCAGGAGCACCATCAAATCTATCATAACCAAATGGAAATAACATGGCACAACAGCAAACCTGCCAAGAGACGGCTGCCCACCAAAACTCAAAGACCGGGCAAGGAGGGCATTAATCAGAGAGACAGCACAGAGACCTAAGGTAACCCTGGAGGAGCTGCAGTGTTCCACAGCAGAGTCTGGAGTATCTGTACATAGGACGACAATAAGCCGCACACTCCATAGAGTTGGGCTTTATGGCAGAGTGGCCAGAAGAAAACCATTACTTTCAGCAAAAAACAAAATGGCACATTTTGAATTTGCGAAAAGGCATGTGGGAGACTCCCAAACTGTATGGAGGAAGATGTTCTGGGACTAAAATTGAACTTTTCGGCCATCAAAGAAAACGCTATGTCTGGCGCAAACCCAACACATTACATCAACCAAAGAACACCACCCCCACAGTGAAACATGGTGGTGGCAGCATCATGCTGTCGGATGTTTTTCAGCAGCTGGGACTGGGAAACTGGTCAGAGGGATGGATGGATGTTGCTAAATACAGGGATATTCTTGAGCAAAACCTGTACCACTCTGTGCGTGATTTGAGGCTAGGATGGAGGTTCACCTTACAGCAGGACAATGACCCAAAACATACTGCTAAAGCAACAATTGAGTGGTTTAAGGGGAAACATGTAAATGTGTTGGAGTGGCCTAGTAAAAGCCGAGACCTAAATCCAATAGAAAATCTGTGGTCAGAGTATTAACTTTATGGGGGTGAATAGTTATGCACATTGACTTTTTATGTTGTTTTGTCCTATTTGTTGTTTGCTTCACAATAAAAAAAAAACATCTTCAAAGGTTTTTCTCATGTTCAGTAAATTAAATGATGCAAATCCTCAACTAAATCCATGTTAATTCCAGGTTGTGAGGCAACAAAACTCGAAAAATGCCAAGGGGGGGTGGGGGGGACTATTTTTGCAAGATACCATACAACCACACACACACATTATATATATATATATATATATATATATATATAAATATATTTATATAATAAGAAAATAAGTATTTCATCCTGTTTTTCTGTACTACAGTGCACCAGCCACCCCTGGCCCTCTTATGCATACCAGCCACCCTCCCAGACCACCTTCTCCTACCTGCACTTCTCTCCCTGGGAGTCCCTGGGGTGACAGAGTCCCTCTCTCTGCATCTTAGCTGCTTTTTATATGGAACAGCAATGTTTCTTACTTCACACTTCCTGCTCCTAGGAGTCTATGCTCAGCCCTTGCAAGGCTCTGTGATGCAGCATCAAGCTTTCTTTGCTTGTGTGCAATTGGCTTGTTCCGTTTCTTACAGTGGGGGTGGGTTCTGGTATTGGGAGCCAGAGGGCAGTTGTGGTGGCCCATGGGGGGCAGATGTGGGTGGCTCATGGTGGGCAGGCCTCAGGGGGTCCCAACAATTAAATAAATAAAAAAAGTGGTCAATACCTCTGCCCATGAGCCCTAGCATTGCACTGCCCAGCCCTACGTAAAATGTTCTTTCCTCATGCAATGACCTTGCTTAGGTGTTGCAGCCTCTGGGGCCTTTCAAAAAAGGTGTGTATATGTAATGACAGATCATGTGACATTTCACACAGTTGGACATCATTTCACTAATGATGTGACTTCTGAAGGTAATTGGTTGCACCAGAGCTTTTTATGGCCTTCATAACAAAGGGGGTGAATACATACTCACATGCCAATTTTCTGCTTTCTATTTCTAAAAAATAGTTTTATGTATATATTTTTCTCATTTCACTTCATTAACCTAGACTATTGTGTTCTGTTCCATCACATAATATTCAGATTAACAAAACATTGAACTTAAGGTTGTAATGTAACAAAATATGTAAAAAGTCACGGAGGGTGAATACTTTTACAAGGCACTGTATATGTATATATATATATATATATATATATATATATATATATATATATATATATATATATATATATATGTGTGTGTCTATATACATATATATATATATATACGTGTGTGTGTGTATATATATATATATATATATATATATATATATATATATATATATGTGTGTTTGTGTATATGTATGTGTGTGTGTGTGTTTGTGTGTGTGTCTCTTTCTCAGACACTACCTCCCCTACAGCACTCTCTTATGGTGGTTTTCACCTACACACCTAGACCTGGGAACAAACAAGGTGGTATTGTGGGTGTATCGACTCGCTCTACTTATCACCTCTTACCCCCTGTCCCATCCCTCCAATTCTCATCCTCTGAAGTTCATACTATCCGTCTCTCCTCACCTATCTCTCTATGTATCGCTCCCCAGTCCTCCCTCTCAATTTTTTGAACACTTTTTTGTCTCTCTCCTCCAACGTTCCTTCACTTGTACTTGGAGATTTTAATATTGCCGTTGACACTCACACCTCCACAGTAGCAGCCAAATTGCTTGCACTCACCTTTGCCTCTCACAACTTACAGATTCTTCAACTCATCATGCTGGACATTCTCTAGACCTTATCTTCACCAATCTCAGCACAATCCCCAACCCAGTCATTCACCCACTCCCTCAATCTGACCATCATTTCCTTACATTCAACCTCACCACATCTTCCTCTCACCATCCTTCTTCAAGCCCTGCCACCATCACCCACAGAAACCGGCAAGCACTTGACCTTACACAGTTCTCCACTGTGCTCCAACCCCTTCTCAGCCCTATTGCTAACCTCAACGAGCCCTGACACTGCCGCCTCACACTTCAACTCTACTCTCTCTTCCACCCTTGACACCCTTGCCCCCATAACCACACGTAGACGCTCTCGCTCTCATCCACAACCATGGCACACTACAAAAAAATGATTCATTTTCTGCCGAACAACTATGGAGGAAATCATGCACTTCTAAAGATTTCCTCCACTACAAATTTATGCTATGCTCCTATTCCTCTGCCCTCAACCTAGTTAAACAATACTACTTCACATCACTAATATCAAACTCCAAGCATCTGTTCGCCACTTTCAATACTCTCCCACCACGTCCTCCCATCCCTTCCTCTCTTACAGCGGAAGACTTCGCCAACCATTTTATTCATAAAATTCAAAACATCTGCAATGAACTCTCACCCTCTCAAATAACCAACAACACCCAGTCTTCTCCCTTCCCCAATCCCACAGCCACTTTGAACTGCTTTAACCTGGCTACAGAGGACAAAGTCTCCAGCCTGCTATAATCCACTCGCCTCACTACCTGTCCTCAGGATCCTATTCCATCTCAGCTCATCCCTCCCCTCTCTCCCAAACTAGTCCCAGCTCTCACACATATTTCCAACCTCTCCCTAAATACTGGCATGTTTCCATCTTCTCTAAAACATGCCATAATTACACACGCCCTCAAAAGACCCTCATCCAAAGCATCTAGCTTCCACCCTATCTCTCTACTTCCCCTGGCTTCCAAACTGCTGGAGCGGCTCATCTATAACCGCCTTACCAGCTTTATTTCCTCTAACTCCCTTCTTGACACCTTCCAATCTGGCTTCCGGCCCCAACACTCCACTCAGACAGCCCTCACTAAAGTCACCAATGACCTGCTTACCACCAAGTCAGAAGGTCACTTTTCTATTCTTCTTCTTCTAGATCTCTCTGTTGCCTGTGACACAGTCAAGCATCCACTTCTACTCCATATCCTCTCCTCCCTCGGTATCCAAGACACTGCTCTCTCATGGTTATCATCATACCTACAAAATCAATCATTCAGTGTCTCCTTCTCCGACACAACTTCTTCTCCTCACCCCCAGTCTGTTGGCGTACCCCAAGGATCAGTCCTAGACCCCCTCCTCTTCTCCATCTACACATCCTCACTTGGTATCCTAATAAACTCTTTTGGGCTTCAGTATCATCTCTATAGAGATGACACCCAAATCTATCTCTCAGCACCAGATCTATCCCCCTCTCTTCTAACACACGTCTCCAACTGCCTCTCTAGTATATCCTCTTGGATGTTCACCCACCATCTCAAACTCAACATGTCTAAAACTGAACTCCTAATCTTCCCTCCCTCTCCCACAGTGTCAATTCCTCACATCTCTCTCACTATCAACAATGACATCATCACCCCCACCTCCCAAACTCTTATCCTTTGGGTTCTACTGGACATCGCCCTGTCTTTCATCCCTCACATACAGTCACTAGCTAAATCTTGTCTTCTCCATCTAAAATACATTCTCAGAATTAACCACTATCTTACACAAGACACAACTAAAATCCTAATACACTCTCTCATCATCTCTCGACTCAACTACTGCAACTCGCTGCTTATTGGCCTACCCACCACCCGACTATCTCCACTTCAATCCATTATGAATGCCTCTCCTAGACTTCTCTTCTGTACACAACATTTAGAGTCGGCATCACTTCTCTGTCAATCTCTCCACTGGCTTCCCTTAGCCTCTAGAATAAAGTTTAAAATCATGACCCTAACTCACAAAGCCCTCAACAATAGCGCTCCCCCGTACATCTCTGCTCTCATCTCCAAATGCTTCCCACCCACCCTCTTCATTCTGATCATGACCTTCTACTTTCTACAACTCTCGCCTTCAGGACTTTGTTCGTGCTACAACTATTCTCTGGAGTTCCTTGCCTGGCTCCACCAGATTATACTCCTGCCTCAAAACATTCAAAACTTCCCTAAAAACGCATCTCTTTAAAGAAGCGTATCACCTTCCACCCTAACACGCTCATCGCCTATCTCTCCCTCGTTTACCACTCACAATACCTTTAGATTGTAAGTCTGTGAGTTTCAATCCTGCAATGTGCTTTGGGGAAAGCACCATGGACACTTGCAGCCTTATTAAATTGCGATTTGGTCATAAGCACATAGCATATTTTTTTACAGAAGTTTTTAGTTAGTGAACTTCTATCCAAACGCAAAATCTTCACTAACTAAAAACTTCTGTAAAAAAATATGCTTTGTGCTTATATAGAGCCCTATTTAATTGGCCAAATCACAATTTAATAAGGCTGTTGATTCCAAACTCAAAGACCGGGCCCTCTTTGGTTTGCTATGTGTTATCTTTTATTTATCTTTGTCTGGAACTTAACTTATGTACAGCGATCCGGAATATATATATATATATATATATATATATATATATATATAATCACATCTATAGTTTTCGGAATGTGATTTTTCGTCACAATTTGCCGTCGGCCTCGAGCCTTGTAAAGCGAGGAGAGCATTTGAGGCACGCGGGACTTAGGCTGCAATGAGGCCTCATCGCGAGAAAATACACAATGGCAAAGACAGTAACACTTACACAAACAACTACAGGCACGCAGGACTTTGAAAATACACACCGCTGAAGAAATGAACACTTACACCAACAACGCCAGGCACGCAGCAAAGATTCAGCAGAGACACAGAGGAGAAAGACAAAGGAAAGGGACAGGGGGCAGATGTTGGAAAGAGACACATGGCATTCCCAAGCACAAAAGTTGCAGGTTGCCGAGGCCTGTAATGAGCGGTGAAGCCACTAATTGCTGGGCTCGCAATGACCTTTGGTGCTCATTGCAAGCCACAGAATGAGCGGCAAAGGCGCTCAGCACGGGGCTCGTGATGAGCACCGATGGTGCTCAGAGGGGCAGAAGATCGCATAGTATGGCAAACAGCATCGCCAGGCTTCACATTTTATTGCCCTCATTTTTGACTGGCATTTTCCTAATATATATATAATGTGTGTGTGTGTATATATATATATATATATATATATATATATATATATATATAAATATATCGGAGGGAGTTAACTCCTAGAGGGGGCAACATTTTTTTTGGCACCGGGGCCCTCCATTTACTAGCTCCGCCACTGCTAGGGCTGTACATTACCCTGCAAAGCTTAATGGAATTGCTAACGCATTATCACGTGGGCAGTGGCAACGCTAGAGCTGTACATTACCCTGCAAAGCTTAATGGAATCTCTGGCGCATTATCATGTGGGCAGAGGCAATGCTTCAGAGAGCTGGCAACAGGAGCAAGTACCAATGCAACCCCTTGTCCAGAACACCTATAGGACCTGGATAGTCCTGGATAGGTCCTGTTTCTGTTTTGCTTGTAAATTTGGTTGAATGTATAAAAATGGTTTGGTATAAGCGGTATACTGTATATAGCAGAGTGTCATTAGGGAAGTAGTGCAATATTCATGAGGGAGAAAATGATTTAGGGTTCATGCCGTTAAAGGCATTGATTGCATGCATGAAAAATTATGTGGATAGGTTGCACCAGCTATTCCCTAGTATGCGGATTAAATGGTTGAAATGGTGCACTGGTTTAAATGGAGATACCACATTCAAGATTAGGGCCAGTTATGTTAGAAAAAGGGATGGTATTTCCTTATGTTGGTGATCAAGAACTTGGTCTTTCTTGAATTAATCCCCATCATTGTGGCAATATACATATGGGGTGACAACTTGAAGGGCCACCATGTCATATTTCATAGTGATAATATGGGCACTGTCCTGTTGGTCAACAAATTGCCATCCTCCTAGAACAGCTGGTTTCAAAAAAACTGAGTTGTTAGTGAAATAGTTTGGAATATGTGGGATGAAGTAGGAGTGTGTTGTTAGGGCAGTAGTGTAGTTTATGCAGGGGGTAATGATTTAGGGAGCATGCCGTTAAAGGCACAAATTACAACTTTGGCAGTACTTTGCTCTATACGTGAAACATAACATAGCTAAAAACTGGAAAACCTCCTCATTAAAACTAAAAGAGGTCATTTTAAAATAAATTATATTTTGATCAATGAAAAATTGACTCATGTTATACAAAATACATACCCCTAGCTCCAATCATAGTATATTGATATTATAATAAGCCCATAAGAGACTGCTGGTGCCTATAGCGGGTTGGTGAGGCCAGAGGGACCCGGACCGACATGAATGCCGTCTAGTAGCCTTATTAAATTGGAGCTACAAATTAACACATAGCTTGTAAATATCATCTTAGCGTTATTTGGGTTCTAAGATTCATCTTAACGTTGCTCTCAGCCAACTTTGCTTGTTAACACGCAGGACAGCTGAGAATAGGCTACGTGCAGAGCAACATAGAACCTCACACATGTAATTCCTTTGATCTTTAATCCTCGTAACCGCTAATTGTTCAGTTCAGCTATTAAAGTGCTACGTGTTCACCCACGAGCAACCATGTAACACGCAAATCGAGCCCAGAGGGCAACGTGTGCTCGAGAGCACCCGCAAAGGGGGTAAAGTACAATATGTTGCACTTGTACTGTAAATAAAATCACTCTATTGTACATGTGTTATAAGGCAAACTGATGTTAGGTCTTAAAATTAATAGCACAACATTATCAAGCCTGCAAATCGTCCCAGATTATTTTTTGAATAATATCGATCCCTGCATTCAATGTGTTGCGACATATGCTGTAACTCACATGTAATAGAATATCATATTTACAGAATTATTAATATTGCATTATTTCTGTCCTTTGGGGCTGATCACAAACTGGATTTGGAGCACATAGGAATTCTAAATTTACCCTCCCCTTTTTCAGTGAAGTAATGTTTTCAATCTCTTTTTCCATTGGCTCAATCTGAACCCGTAACTACGAAATTGATCAATTGTTTATGTGCAAACGCGCAAGTCCAATGGCCGCAATCTGATATATGAAATAGCGTCTCTCGCTCGCAGCTCGCAGACCCTTCTAATTTAATAGCAACGTAAGTCTGACAAATTTGAAGCAGGCAGCCCTTACGGGCTACATGTTGGACTTACAAGGCTGGAATTTAATATGGCCCTAAGTCTAAGCTTTTTCAGATGGCACAGCAACTGTCACTTAATCACCATGTCCGGAGCAGTTATGGGACCTTGGTAGTCCTTTAGATTAGGATCATAATTACTATTGGGTCTGGAAAATTCTAGTAAAAAATATGCTGTTAATTTTAATGTGGTAAAAAAAAATACTTTGTTCAGGTTATTATTGGTATTTACAGTTATTTAGTAATCTACATGTACAACATTTTTTTATTAAAAGTAAATATGTATTATAATTTTATTGTATCATTCCATAGCCACACTTACATGGACTGCTTGGATTCTAGTACATTAATACGTGTACTGGGCATGTAGAACAGCTCTACAAAAAGATGGAGACACACAGTTGGGTTTCAGAAAAAATTAGTCATTATTAAAATGGTTTGGTATATGTGGGGTGAAGTGGGAGTGTGTCCTGACATCTTAATTATTCATGTGGGCTGTAATGACTTATGGAGCATGCCGTTAAAGGCACTCATTACACAGATAAAATTGGATGTAGTCATATTATATGGTCAGAGATGGTGCACCGTATTACGTGGTGTTCTCACATTTCTCCTACTATTTTAAATAAATGCAGGTAGAAAGTCAATAAGATGATGTCTAGCTACATTAGAGCTATTGGTGAAACGTCACTAGGCCACACTGATTTGGAAGTAGATGCATTAGCATTTTTTTAGGAAGGATGGGGTTTACCTCAATGATTATAGATCAAATTTGTTTATCTTGGCAATTAAATTAACCATTCGTGTAGTCTTGGATGGCTTAGTTCATCATTAGAATAAATTATAGTTGTCACCTTATTAAAATGTTACACTTTCAATAACTATTAAATTATATGTTACGTTGGTAGCCACAGCTCTTTGCTATATGGTTCAGAGCACAGCTCTATGTTAAAATGGTTAAGAGCACAGCTCTATGGTGATGAACACTTAATTGGTGCTTGCTATATAGTTCTTATTGATAATTGCATGTCTCTAATTAACACACATAAGGGACTGGGCCCCTCGGTCCCATACGCAGTAAGGTGAGTGCTTAGACATATATTGTGCGCTACCTGTAAAATTCAAGTCAGAAAAGGGCTGAGTGCGTGATTTATCTGCATGCAAACAAATTTAGATGGCTTGGCACGCATTTATCTGTTATGGGTGCGATGCCTGGGACACTGGGTTCCCATAGTTACAAGTTGTGTGCTTAGTGGTAAATGTGCAACTCTTGGAAATTCGGGTCCGAAAAGATCAGAGTGCGCAATTTATCCGGACGTAACCGGATTAGATGGCGGTATGGAACGCATTTAACCACTAGGGGTGCGTAGCCTGGACAAGAGGGTCCAATAGTTTACAAGGGGCATGTTTAGTGTAACTGCGCGCTACTTGGAATTCAAGTCCAAAAAACGAGTGCGCAAGTCATCTGCACGCAACCAAATTAGAGGTTTTTGGAACTCATTTAACCATTTTGGGTGCATTGCCTGTAGGAGGGGGGGTGCATGGGTTTTTGTGCATCTGTGGCGGGGGTGCTTGCCCACAGGTGGTTAATGAGCTGCGAGGTGCGCTCATTTGGTTGTACTTCTGGGGCACAGGGTCTCCTTGAGCCGTTAAGTGTGGGTGGGCAGGCTCCTCTTGTTATTTATGTGTGTTATTGTTTATAATAAACAGAGCTGTGGCCTTTTTAACCCCATACCTTGTGTCCAGTATTTATTGGTCTGTTTTAAAATACAGGGGGATCCGTATTTTTCCTTACTAAATATACATACACATCGGCATATACCGTGTAGGAATAAAAGTAAAAGGAGTAAATCCCATCCAATGTGGCTTAACAATGATTTAAAGATCAAGATACGGAGTAAAAAACAGGCATTTAAATTATACAAACAAGAGGGGACAGAGACTGCTTTACAGGAATACAAGGAAATCAACAAGGCTTGCAAAAGCGCGATTAGACTGGCTAAAATAGAAAATAAAAATGAAAAATGAGAGTAAGACTAACCCTAAAATATTTTTTAAGTATATTAATGGGAAGAAAGCGAGGAAGGAAGCTATAGGAACTTTAGAATGTGAAACAGGCTGTCTAAAAATTAGTGACCAGGAAAAGGCAGATAAGATAAATAGGTTCTTTTCTTTGGTATACACAAGGGAGGTACAAGTGGTCGGGACACTGCAACATAAAAGGGCTACACTACCTTTGCCAAATAATTGGTTAACACAGGAAGTAATCCAAAAGAGGTTGGAAAAAATAAATGTTAATAAAGCCCCGGGTCCTGATGGAATACATCCAAGGGTACTAAGGGAACTGGGTTCTGTAATAGCCAACCCATTATATTTAATTGTTCAAGATTCACTCAACACAGGGTCTCTACCAGATGACTGGAGAAAAGCTGATGTGATACCTATATTTAAGAAGGGAGCAAGAGCAAATCCGGGGAATTATAGACCAGTGAGCCTCACTTCTGTAGTGGGGAAGCTTTTAGAAGGGTTAATAAGGGATAATATACAAGAATATGTCTATTTGAAAAAGATTATAAGTAGGAGTCAACATGGATTTATGAGGGATAGGTCATGTCAAACACATCTAATTAGTTTCTATGAGGAGTTTAGTAGGAACCTGGATCAAGGCAACTCAGTGGATGTAGTCTTTTTGGATTTTGCAAAGGCTTTTGATACAGTGCCACATGGGAGACTATTGGGCAAACTAAGGGATACAGGAATTGCAGTAAATATCTGTTCATTGATTGAGAGCTGGCTAAAAGACAGGAAGCAAAGGGTTGTTGTAAATGGAACATACTCCGATTGGACTAATGTGGTAAGTGGGGTTCCTAAGGGTTCAGTATTAGGTCCTCACCTGTTTGACATATTTATTAATGACTTAGAGTTAGGATTTGTGTGTGGGGTCTCCATTTTCGCTGATGACACAAAGGTGTGCAAGGTAATTAAATCAGATAATGATGTGCTTTCCTTCCAAGGGGATTTACATAAAATTCAGGAATGGGCATCTAAATGGCAGATGAGATTTAATACGAATAAATGTAAGGTTATGCATCTGGGAAGGAAAAATAGCAATGCGATTTATAATCTTAATGGAGCAAATCTAGGTGTATCAGATATTGAAAGGGATTTGGGAGTGCTTGTGGACAACCATCTAGGTAACAGTGCTCAAAGCCAAGCAGCAGCTGCAAAGGCCAATAAAATATTAGCATGTATTAAGAAGGGTATAGACGCAAGGGAAGCAAATATAATTCTGCCACTATACAAATCTCTAGTACGCCCTCATTTGGAATATGGAGTACAATTTTGGGCACCACTTCATAAAAAGGACATTTTAGAGCTGGAAAAGGTACAGAGAAGGGCAACAAAACTAATAAGGGGAATGGAGGAGCTAAGTTATGAAGAAAGACTAACCAAATTAAACTTATTTTCTCTAGAAAAAAGGCGTCTAAGAGGAGATATGATTACCTTATATAAATACATCCAGGGTCAGTATAAAGATTTGTCAGGGGAGCTTTTTGTGCCAAGAGGTTTTCAACTGACAAAAGGACATCCCTTGAGGTTAGAAGTAAAAAGATTCCACCTTAAAGAAAGAAAAGGGTTCTTCACAGTAAGGGTGGTTAATCTGTGGAATTCTCTACCAGAGGAGGTGGTGACAGCGAATTCGATAGATAACTTTAAAAGGGGACTAGATTTATTTCTAATTAAAAAGGGAATTCAGGGTTATCATGGATAATTAGAGAGACAGTATTGATCCAAATTTTTTACATTTCCCTTTGAGACGATTGGCTAAGTCTCGCTTAAATAATTAAATAATTGATTAATAATTAATTAACAACTAATGAATTAATAGTTAATTCTCATATTGCAGATCAGAGGAGATCTTAAAAGGTTGAACTTGATGGACTGAAAGTATTTTTTCAACCATAAATACTATGGCCCTCATTCAATTGCGATTTTGCCAATTGAATACGGCTCTAAATAAGCACATAATATATATTTTTTAAAGAAGTTTTTAGTTAGTGAAAACCGTGCTTTTGGATAGATGCTTAATAACTAAAAACTTCTTTAAAAAATATATGTGATGTGCTTATTTACACCCCTATTCAATTTGCAACATTCCAATTGAATGAGGGCCTATGTAACTATGTAACTATGTAACTATGTATTGACAATGCTTATCTCAAGAAACCCCACGGCTGCACGGAGTTAAAAGAGTTTGACCTAGCTTGGAATTAGGAGGACCTATTTTATTATCCATTCCTAGGACTGTTACCAGGGAGGGGTTATTAGATAATGCTTATGTAACAAGGGGATAGTTTATATATACTGCATCACCTCCCTTCAACTTATTAATTGGTCCAGATATAAGATTGCATATCCCGTCGCTTCTTCCCTTATAGGTCTGATATTTTTGTTATTTTATAAAAGATAAATAAACTTATATGATGTTATGCTTATAAGTTTTGTTATATGTTTAAAATAATAATAATAATAATAATAATTAGATATTAAAAATCATTATTGATAAAATAAAGAAGAAATATATTATTTACATTAAAAAAAAAAAAAACATTTTCTGAAAAATTTATTATGTATATTCTGTAAATGATAATTGTATTTACATAGGTTTTTACTTTGGGAAAACTTGGGTAGGCGGGGGTGCTTGCCCACAGGTGGTTAATGAGCTGCGAGGTGCGCTCATTTGGTTGTACTCCTGGGACATGCGGTCCCCTTGATCCATTAACTGTGTGTGGGCAGGCACCTCTTATTAATTACTGTATATACTGGAGTATAAGCCGAGTTTTTCAGCTCTTTTTTTAATACTCAAGTCACTCTGCCCCCCGTGTCTCTCTCAAACCCCCCCCCCCCCGTGTGTCTCTGTGTCTCAAACCCCACCCCCCCGGTGTGTCTCTAACCCCCCTCGTGTGTCTCTAACCCCCCGTGTGTCTCTAACCCCCCCCGTGTGTCTCTTACCCCCCCGTGTGTCTCTAACCCCCCCGTGTTTCTCTCTACCCCCCCGTGTCTCTTTACCTCCCCCCTCCTCAACCTAAACCCCCCTCCTCAGCATAAACCCCCTCAACCTCCCTCATCCAACTAAACCCCCCTAAATACCTCTCACCTCTCCACTCACTTACCTGCTTGTGCTCCGACCTCCGATCCTTGACCCGGCGCCGGCGCGCCTGTGACGTCACATGCGCGCCGGGTCAAGGAGCAGAAGCCGGAGCACAAGCAGGTAAGTGAGGGGAGAGGTATTTAGGGGGTTTAGGTGGAGGAGGGGGGTTGAGGGGGGTTTAGGTTGAGGAGGGGGGTTGAGGTTGAGGAGGTGGGTTGGGGTTGAGGGGGATTGAGGTTGAGGAGGGGGGTTGAGGGGGGATGAGGTTGAGGAGGGAGGTTGAGGAGGGAGGTTGAGGATGGGGGGTTGAGGATGGGGTTGAGGATGGGGGGGTTGAGGAGGAAGGTTGAGGAGGGGGTTGAGGAGGGGGTTGAGGATGGGGTTGAGGAGGGGGTTGAGGTTGGAGTTGAGGATGAGGAGGGAGGTTGAGGAGGGGGTGGAGGATGAGGTGGGAGGTTGAGGATGAGGAGGGGGGTTGAGGATGGGGGGTTGAGGAGAGAGGATGAGGATGGGGGGTTGAGGAGGGAGGTTGAGGGGGGGTTGGGTTTGAGGGGGGGTTGAGGTTGAGGGGGGTTGAGGTTGAGGAGGGTTGAGGTTGAGAAGGGTTGAGTCTGAGGAGGGGGTTTAGGATGAGGATTGGGCTTGAGGAGGGAGGTTGAGGAAGGGGCTGAGGAGGGAGGTTGAGGAGGAGGAGGGAGGTTGAGGAGGAGGGGTTGAGAAGGGGGGTTGAGGTTGAGGAGGGGGGTTGAGGAGAGAGGATAAGGATGGGGGGGTTGAGGAGGGGGATTGAGGATGGGGGGTTGAGGAGAGAGGATGAGGATGGGGGGTTGAGGAGGGGGATTGAGGATTGGGGGGTTGAGGAGGGAGGTTGAGGAGGGGGTTGAGGATGATGAGGGAAGTTGAGGAGGGGGATGAGGATGAGGAGGGGGTTGAGGATCAGGAGGGAGGATGAGGAGGGAGGATGAGGAGGGAGGTTGAGGAGGAAGGTTGAGGAGGGAGGTTGAGGATGAGGAGGGAGGTTGAGGATGAGGAGGCAGGTTGAGGAGTGGGGTTGAGGAGGGTGATAAGGGAGGGGGGAAGAGACACAGGGAAGGGAGAGGGGAGAAGAGACACAGAGAGAGGGGGACACAGAGGGCACAAGAGGGACATAGGGGGCAGCACATTTCCCACCCTCTGCTTATACTCGAGTCACTCATTTTACCCAGTATTTTGTGGTAAAATGGGTGCCTCGGCTTATACTCGGGTCGGCTTATACTCAAGTATATACGGTATGTTTGTTATTGTTTATAATAAACAGAACTGTGGCCTTTTTAACCCCATACCTTGTGTCCAGTATTTTTTGGTCTGTTTTAAAATACTGGGTGATCCCCATTGACAATGCTTAGGTCAAGGGAATATGGATCAGTTGGGTTATGACTAGATGCCTAATTACACTAATTAATCCTGTATGAAGTGGTCTTACAAAGATTTTGTGTTTGTATGTATAACATATGCCATCTGGATTTGCCTACGTTTAAATAGGTTTTCGTTTTTTGTCATACATAAACAACTTTTGTAATGTTTAAAATATGCTCTTTTAAATTCTTAAAAAAACAGTTGTGTTCCATGTCCCTTTAAATTAAGTCAAACTTGTATTTTTTCTGTTATAAATAAAGTAATATCGGAACATTAAGCTGGGAGGGAATAAAAATAAGCATTTTTCTAAACCACCTTTCATTTATCAGTGAAGATTTTTGCCAGGTCTGTGTATTAAATGAGAATGATTATTTAAATAGTAGGCATTTATGTGCAGTTATAATATTGTAAAGAACATTTAACACTCAATGAGGCATATTTATAGCCAGCTTGAAATGTATGTGATATGAGGCATAAAATCATGCTTGTTACACAGTATTTAAGGAACAAAAGCACATAATGCACATTTTCTATACAGTTCTAATAGAGAAAAAAGGGAAAGAGGGAGAAACAATCCTAAAAATGAGAACGAAAGGGAGAGAAAGAAAAAAGAGAAGAATAACTTCCCTCTCAAATATCTTGATAGATTTGTAAAGGGCTTAAGTAAACATGCTATGTTCTCATTTTATAATAAAGAAAAAGAGAAAATACACTTATATATCAAATTGAAACCCTGAATAATATCACACAAGGATAATGTATAAAATAAACACATTTATTAGCACATTTAAAATATTATATAAGAATGAAAACTACGGCGATTAAAAAATGACCATTGACTTCCAGGAATAATTACAATAGAAATAATATTAAATAACACGCTATATATTATCAATTAGTATAATTACAGTCTGCTAAGAACTATTAAAATAGTATCTTCTTAATGAAGATTATACATTCATTACTTATAGATATATTATTTCAAATGATTTTGCACAAATCCCAGGTAGGCATATGCCATAAACTAAAGAACAATTTATTGTGCTAATTAGTGTTAAGTTTAAATAAAGACTAATAATAAAGTGTCATGTGCTACTTAAAGGAATGATATATTTATTGGTGGTTCTGAAAGGTAACAACAATAGCGTACCTGGGTAGTACAATAAATTTGAAATATATTGGAGACTCAAGATAAATTTGAATAAACAGAATTATGAATACATTCAATAAAGATCCTATTGTAAGGCTAGGAAGATTTGAATAATACTGTTTATGAGTATACCATGGGTGTCCATATGGTATAGGTTATGGTTAGTGGCCCACAGGGTCCCATAGGGACCTCCATGGTGTTTATTGAACCCTCAGCACAAGGGGTGGGGAGAAGGGAACTCTATGGCCCCCAGGTATTGATGGGGCAATCCTGGTAAGGGGTTTATAGCAATACTAGCAACTTGCCCATCAAAAATGACGGCAATAAAATGTGAAGCCTGGCAATGCTGTTTGCCACACAATAAGAGCCTGTACCCCTCTACTTTACTGGCCATGCGATGAGTGCCTTCGGTGCTCATCACGGGCCTTGCAATGAGTGCCTTTGGCGCTCATCACAGGCCTCTTAATGAGCGCCAAAGGCCTCTCCCTCCTCTACTTTACTGGCCTCGGGATGAGCACCTTTGTCGCTCATTGCAAGCCTCTCCCCCCTCTACTTTAATGGTATCGCGATGAGCGCCTTCGGCTCTCATCACAGGCCTCGCAATGAGCATCTTTGGTGCTCATTGGGAGTCTCTCCCTCTGTCTACTTCCTGCCTTGTGTCTCATTTCCCCCCCTCTTCCTCCCCTGTGTCTCTTCCCCCCTCTCCGTCCCCTGTGTCTCCTGCCGCCACCTCACCCTCCCTTGTGTCTCTTTCCCCCCTCTCCCTCCCCTGTGTCCCGTTCCCCCCTCTCCCTCCCCTGTGTCTCTTTCCTCCCTCTCCCTCCCTTGTGTCTCTTTTCCCCCCTGTGTCTCTTTCCCCCATGTATTTTCCCCCCTGTGTCTCTTTCCCCCCATGTGTCTTCTCCCCTGTATCTCTTCCCCCTCCCTTGTGTCTCTTCTCCCCCATTTCCCTCCCCTGTGTCTCTTCCCCCTCCTCTCCCTCCCCTGTGTCTCCCCCCCTCCACTCCCTCCCCTGTGTGTCTAACCCCCATCCCCTGTGTATCTCCCCCCTCCTCTCTGACCCCTGTGTCTCTTCCCCCTCCTCTCACTCCCCAGTGTCTCTCCCCACACTTCTCTGTGTCTCTTCCCCCCTCCTCTCACTCCTCTGTGTATCTTCCCCCCTCTCACTCCACTGTGTCTCTCCCCCACTCCTCTGTTTCTCCCCCTCCCTCCTCTGTGTCTCCCCTCTCTCCTCTGTGTCTTCCCCCTCCTTCCCTGTGTGTGTCCCCTCCTCTTCTGTCTCTTGTCCGCAATAAGCATGCGCGGGGGTTTGCGGCAATCGTAGTTGTCAAACTGCGATTTGTCGCAAGCGTGACAACGGATCGCAGTATGACAACTATTATATGTGATGATACAGAGATATGGGAGGAGTGTGCTAGTGTAGTGTGCTCATGTTACAGAGTGATACCATTCCATAGCGTTACTATGGAAGCTGCTGAGATTCTGACTCAGAGTCTCCTACAAGTGTGTATTAGGCAGGCTGTGAGCAAAAGTTAGAGCTCGGAGCAAACTCCCCTGGAGCAAGTCAGTACATTTTATGGGATTATTGTTTCCGTAAACCATGGAACAGATTAGCAAATTTGCTTTTCAAACTCCTGTAGCAATAAATCAGTCTTACGGGAGTATCTTATGGAGTAATTTAAAAGGATCACAATTTTCAAACATATTTATTTAGTTTTCAGTGTGCAATCTTCCTTGTCACATAAACAGCCATCTGTATTATAATGGGAATCTAGGACATAATTGCATGAGATATGTATACTGAATGTAGCAATTTAAAGGTAGAAATTGAAGCCTTTGAAATAATAATTGCAATGGAAACAACTGGAAAGAGGAACAATAGATAGTCCTCTTAAAATCTAGCACATAAAAAAGAGAAATGCAGAAAATCACTAATACATCTCAATGCTGAAAACTATTGCATGTCTGTAATATAGTAAACTTTGCATGATATGGACAGAATAAGACTGAAAATGTAAAATGTTTTGTCTTTAGCTGTGCCATTGCTTTGAAGCCTGTATGCGCCTTTGTACCTAGAAACTTCAACTGTCCTTTGATCAGCAATAATGGAGATATAATAGGAAAAAATTATTCAACTTATCAATTAATACTTGGTGAACAGGTTACAGTGAGCATAAGCAACAGTAATTACCCTTCCCACATCTCCTCCTTTTAGGTCTTAAATATTTCACTATTTATAATAATAAAACCCTGCAGATATACAATGTGAAAAAGAAACATTTTGCCCCTTACAGTCAGGACTGGATTAACCATTAAGCACATGCTTAGGGCATGAAGGCAAGGGAGGCACCACCAAAGTTTTCCATTGCCAGATTTAACATGGACCATATGGTGCAAAACTGCAAATGGTGCAAGCTGAACCATGTTCCAAAAAAAGAGTTACTACAATAAAGGAAAAATTGCATATATACACACAATAATAAAAATAATAACAGAGATGAATTATATACATTGTAAAGGTTTATTATTGTTTATATTTTGAGTCAGATATATATTACATAGTTATATAGTAATTGAGGTTGAAAAAAATAATTTTAGTCCATCAAGCTCAACCTTTTTAGATCTCCTTTGATCTGCAATATGTAGATTAATTGCTAATTGATCCAGAGGAAGGCAAACAGAAAGAAAAAAAACAAGTGAAACTTTGCCAATCTCAAATGATGTCCCCTTGTCAGTTAAAAACCTCTTGGCACAAAAAGTTTACTTGACAAAGCCTTATATTGACCCTGGATATATTCATATAAGGTAATCATATCCCCTCTTAGACACTTTTTTTCCCTAGAGAAAATAAGTTTAATTTGATTAGTCATCATAACTAACAGCCTTATTAAATTGCGATTCGGCCAATTGAAAAGAGCTCTATATAAGCATAGAGCATATTTTTTACAGAATGTTTTAGTTAGTGAAGACCTTGCTTTTGAATAGAAGTTCGCTAACTAAAAACGTATGTAAAAAAATTATGCTCTGTGCTTATATTGAGCCCTTTTCAATTTGCCAAATTGCAGTTTAATAAGGCTGTTAGCCCCTCCATTCCCCTTACTAGTTTTGTTGCTCTTCTCTGTACTTTTCCAGCTCTAAAATTTCCTTTTAATGTAGTGGTGCCCAAAAATTTACTCCATATTCCAAATGAGGGTGTACTCTGGATTTGTATAGTGTCAGAATTATATTAGCTTCCCTTGCTTCTATTTCCTTCTTGATAAATGCTAATATTTTACTTGCCTTTGCAGATGCCGCTTGGCATTGCACACTGTTACTTGGTGGTTGTCCACAAGCACTCCCAAATCCCTTTAAATATCTGATACCCCTAGATTTGCTCCATTAAGATTATAAATTATTTTTCCTTCCCATAACTTTACATTTATTCATATTAAATCTCATCTGCCATTTAGTCGCATATTTCTCTAATTTATGTAAATCCCTTTGGAGGGAAAGTACATCATTATCTGATTCAATTATCTTGCACAACTTAGTGTCATCAGCAAAAATAGAGGCAATACTTTCGAATCCTCCTTGTAAGTCATTAATAAATATGTTAAAAAGGAGTGGACCTAACACTGAACCCCGAGGAACCCCACTTACCACATTAATCCAATTGGAGTATGTTCCATTTACAACAACCCTTTGCTTCCTGTCTTTTAGTCAGCTCTCAATCCATGAGCAGATATTTACTGCAATTCCTGTATCCCTTAGTTTGCTCAATAGTCTCCCACAGGGGACTGTATCAAAAGCCATTGCAAAATCCAAAAAGACTACATCCACAGAATTGTCTTGATCCAAGTTCCTACTAACCTCTTCATAGAATTGGTGTGTTTGACATGACATATCCGTCATAAATCCATGTTGTCTCCTACTTATAATCTTGTTTAAACAGACATATTCTTGTATTCTATCCCTTATTAACCCTTGTAAAAACTTTCCCACTACAGAAGTGAGGCTCGCTGGTCAATAATTTCCTGGATTCGTTCTTGCTCCCTTCTTAAATATAGGTATCACCTCTGCCTTTCTCCAGTTATCTGGTAGAGACCCTGTGTTGAGTGAATCTTGAAAAAATAGATATAATGGTTTTGCTATTACAGGGTGTTGTTTCCTCATTACCCTTAGATGTATTC
This sequence comes from Discoglossus pictus, assembly GCA_027410445.1. Taxonomy (NCBI): domain Eukaryota; kingdom Metazoa; phylum Chordata; class Amphibia; order Anura; family Alytidae; genus Discoglossus; species Discoglossus pictus. The sequence goes on from CM050165.1 coordinate 363,110,768, forward strand.
CATCAGAAACTAGGGTTTTATTAACATTTATTTTTTCCAACCCTTTTTTTTGGATTTCTTCCTGCATTAACCAATTATTAGGTGAAGGTAGTGTAGCCCCATTATCCTGCAGTGTCCCAAGCACTGGTACCTCCCTTGTGTATACCAAAGAAAATAACCCATTTAGCTCATCTGCCTTTTTAGCTGGTCACTAATTATCAGATGGCCTGTGTCACATTGTAATGTTCCTATAGCTTCCTTCCTGGCCTCCTTTCCATTAATATATTTTAAAAATATTTAAGGGTTACTCTTACTCTCCTTTGCAACTAACTTATCATTTTCGATTATAGCCAGTCTAATAGCCCATTTGCAAGCCATGTTGATTACCTTGTACTCACATAAAGCTGCGTCTGTCCCCTCTTGTTTATATAATTTAAATGCCTGTTTTTTACTCCTCATCTTGATCCTTGATACAAAAGAGAAGAAAAAAAAGGGGTAGAGAGGCCCCCACTCTAGAGCAGATAAAACTTTGATAACAGTTCTAAGATAACATCAGAAATATAAATGTAACACTCACATTTTACAACCTCATGAAATGAGGTATAAGACTCATTTGCCAGGAGATCCTTTTCTCTGTTGTGTTCTTAGAGAAATAAGGTTCCTCTGTTCCAGAAACTGGATGCTCCTGGCTCCACAGATGTATTATGGGAAAATGGTACCTTATCCTGGACCCCAGAGAAAACTCTTAGGGGTCACACGTGTGTTCCTGGGAGTATTAGGTCCTTGGACCAAAAAGCTTACTCCAAAATAGGGATGTCGCGAACATCAAATTTTCGGTTTGCGTACAGCGGACGCGAACTTCCATCAAATGTTCATGAACGGGCGAACCCGGCAAACCCCATAGACTTCAATGGGCAGGCGAATTTCAAAACCCAGAGGGACTCTTTCTGGCCACAATAGTGATGGGAAAGTTGTTTCAAGGGAACTAACACCTGGACTGTGGCATGCCGGAGGGGGATCCATGGCAAAACTCCCACGGAAAATTACATAGTTGATGCAGAGTCTGGTTTTAAGCCATAAAGGGCATAAATCACCTAACATTCCTAAATTGTTTGGAATAACATGCTTTAAAACATCAGGTATGATGTTGTATCGATCAGGTAGTGTAAGGGTTACACCCGCTTCACAGTAACAGACCAATCTCCCTGTTTAATGCACCGCAAACAACCGCAAACAGTCCCTTTGCACAACCGCAAACTCCCCATTTGCACAAGGTTGGATACCAAGCTAGCCATGTCCCGTTCCTTGTCCTCACTGATGTCATTGAAGGTCTCTTCCTCCACCCAGCCACCAAGGGTCCCCGAAAGGTGACAATAAGCCCCCGGGACGCCTGCTGTGTTTGGTCTTCCACCGCCTCAAAGCCACCTTCCTCCTCTGACTCCTCTTCTTCAGACTCCTCTCTCTGCATTGCCTCTGTCTGCGTTATTATAAGGTGTGTACTGTTAAGTAGTACTATTCCTTTCGGTTTAATCCCTGTTACATCCACTATTAGGGGACGTGCATATGGCATTGATTTTTGGAACAGGGAGATGGAAAAAGATGCTTGGTCGGACCTCCTACTTCAAATTTGGGGCACTGCGCGTGCAATCTAAGGTGCCATCAGATATGAGTTTCACTGTGCACTGGCAAAAGTTGGCAGAGTAGGCGCTTTAGGCCTCACACACACGCCTGTAGGCAGGCAACTGATATTCAATCGATTACAGTCAAAAAAGTGTTGTTTTATGTCACTGTACACTACGGTTGCACCAGATATGACGTATCACTGTGCACTGGCAAAAGTTGGCAGAGTAGATGCAATAGGCTTCACACACACGCCTGTAGGCAGGCAATTGCTATTCAATCTATTACAGTCAAAAAAGTGTTGTTTTATGTCACTGAGCACAATATAAGCTGTGAGCCTGACACAGGCAGGCAACTGAAATTAGATTAAAGGAAAAAAGGGTTGTTTTTTTTCAATGTATGGTACACCAACTATGACTGGTGAAACAGAGCAGAATATTAGCCTGTCCTTCAGATGGAAGGCTCTGGAAGGGAGTGTATGCTGCTGATTGGCTGGAATGTGTCTGCTGACTGTGAGGTGCAGGGTCAAAATTTCCTCAATGATAAAGTATAGGGGGCGAACCGAAAAGCGCATGTGTTCGCCGTCCGCTGCGAACGCAAACATTCTAAAATCGCCGCAAATAGTCCACGGGCGAACTGTTCGCGACATCTCTACTCCAAAATATATGCAACCAGATCCAGGTGCTACTATAAATCACGTTGTTCATTCATAAAGTCTTGTAATCAAGTAGGAAAACAAACAATAAAGTATAGCATAATAAACACCAAAAAACTAAGTATATAAAAAAGAAAAAAATAGAACAATTAAAACAGACCCTTTTCACTTGCTCTCAATGTTTAAAAATCCCCAAAACAATAAAAATATATGTATATCACATATCATCTTCATCTTTAAGTCTTTATTAAGCCACATGGGATTTGATTTACTCCTTCTACTTATATATCCATTTCTTGTGTCCCCCCTCTCTCTACCCTGTGTCTCTTCTCCCCTCTCCCTCTCCTGTGTCTCTCCCCCACTCTCCCTCCCCTGTGTCTCTCCCCCACCCCTGTGTCTATATCCCCCTCTCCCTCCCCTGTGTCTCTTCCCCCTCTCCCTTCCCTGTGTCTCTTCCCCCTCTCCCTTCCCTGTGTTTCTTCCCCCCCTCTCCCTTCGCTGTGTCTCTTTACCTCCCCCTCCCTTATCACCCTTCTCAACCCCCCTCCTCATCCTTAACACCCCATCCTCAACCCCCCATCTCATCCTCAACCCCCCTCCACACCACCCTCCTCAATCCCCCTCCTCAACCTCTCTCTTCAGCCACCCTGCTCAACCTCAACCCTCCTCCTCAACCTCAACCCCATCCTCATCCTCAACCGCCCCATCCTCAACCCCCTTCTCCTCCTCAACCTCCCATCCTCATCCTCAACCCCCCATCCTCAACCCCCCATCTCATCCTGAACCCCCCTCCTAAACCCCCTCCTCAACCTCTCTCCAGAGCCCCCCTCCTAAACCTCAACCACCCTCTTCAACCTCAACTCCCCATCCTCATCCTCAACCCCCCATCATCAACCCCCCTCCTTATCCTAAACCCCTCCTCAACCCCCCTTCCTCAATCTCCCTCCTTAACCCCCTTCCTCAACCTCTCTCCTCAGCCCCCATCCTCATCCTCAACCCCCATCCTCAACCCCCCCCCCATCCTCATACTAAATATTATACCAAAGTGAGAAGTTAGCCCAGTGCTCTAAAAACCCAAACCCCTCCTTAGTGCACCACATTTTTAGCCATGCATTAACCTCCTTAAGCTCCTTCTGCCTCCCTGGGCTAGCACGTGGTATAGGTAGTATCTCAGAAAATACTACCTTGGAGGTCCTTGTTTTCAGCTTATCACCTAGTTTTATAAAAGCATTCTTTAGGACACTCCATCTTCTTACATAAAGGCATCAAATTATTTTAAGTGCTTAGGGACTCTAAAGGTCTTAATCCGGCCCTGCTGACAGTACATTGTTTTATTTTTATTTTGAAATAAAAGAAAACCCTGTCAGTATATACTGTATTTGCAGCATGGGATGATGGTAGCATGAGACCACTTGTGTGTGACCTAAGCTTAGCTTTAGCTCCTATAATATAGTGTGCCAGGTCACAGGTGTGAAATATGGCAGCATACAGCAGGGAAGGTTCCAGATGCTGTGAAGCTGCTAGGTTATTGGCTTGTTAAATATATGTGAGGCACACATTTTATATAATAACTACATTCAGTTGGAATACTTTAATGGACCACTTAAAGGGACCTGGAACTCAATTCATTTTAAAGAGCATGCTTTAAACATTAAGAAACTTGAATTTTGCATGAAAAATATAAAGTAAAACCTGTTTAAACTTTACTGAAACGAACAGAGCTCACTATTCGGACATCTGCAGATTTCATTAACAGACACGTTTGTCCCATACATCTATATTACTGCTCATTGGCTGACAGGAAAAGCCCTCAGATCAGTTAACATTTGAGTATGTTTTTTTCTGCTTAGGGAGCTTTAGTTGAAAAAAGAAAACCCACAGTGGTATATTATGAAATACCCTCTTTCAGATGCAACAAAGTAAAAAATACTTTAAGCATCCCTTTAAGTCATTTCCTGGTTTACCTTTAATTCAGTTGCAGTTGCTTTCATTCTCAACATGTTTCTATATTTTAACAGCTTGTCTTTATTGCTATACATAAAACAATTTACAGATTTAATTTTATGATGTTGATATATTCTTTTCTCAGTTGACTTTGCATTAGAAAGCACATGTAGTTGTACATGCCACATTCCCATCTCTAATGCTCTGGCTAATATTTTAATTTAGTTCAGTAATGAGTCTATTGCATTAAAGATTTAAGCATACCAATAAGAAGGAATCGAGAGCCACTGTGATATGTTTGGAATTTCAATTTTATAAATAGTACCAACATAATAAAGCTTAAGAAGGTCCTCTTAGTGAGTTTACACTTTAGAATAGATGGCACTGGATGACTAAAACAAAAGGTTAATGACCAGTGACTGTGTAAAAGCTGTGGCTGTCTCTGAGCTGTAGAAGAATATATTACGTGTAAAACAGTAATGAGATTCTTGGTGTAGTTTCCAATGCAATTACCCAATCAAGGAAGGGGTGCACAACTGATAATTAACACCAGTGAAGTACAACACCCTATGGGATGGCACCCACTGAGTTGCATGTGTTGTCATTGTAGAGTAGATGATACATTTCTTGCAGTATATCAGACTCTGCCCAATAGCCCTGCTTAAAAATGCCAGACACAAGGAAGACTCTTGGCACAATAACAGCCGTCATTACAGAGAGAGATAAAGCACAGCATACAGGCAACACAGAGAGAGATAGCACACAGAGAGCAAACACAGAAGGAGAGAGACAGCAAAGAGAGAGAGACACACACATACAGCAAAGAGTGAGAGAGAATATACCACACAACACAGCAAGTGGCATAACCGCTGCCATTATACACCTCAGAGAGAAAGAGACACAGCACAGATAGAGGCATCGCAGAGAAAATTCAGCACACAGACAGTACAAAGAGAGAGCGAGTCAGCACACAGACAGAAAGCAAAGAGAGAGAGACAGATAGCAAAGACACAGAGAGACAGCAAAGAGTGAGAGAGTATGTGCCACACAAGTCAGCAAGTGGCATAACCACCGCTATTACATACCTCAGAGAGACACATCACAGAGAGGCAGCACAGAGAGACACAGTACAGAGAGAGAGAGAGACAGCACAACAGACAGTAAGAGCACAGACAGATAGCAAAGAGAGACACAGCACAGACTAACTGTACAAAGAGAGACAGCACACAGAGAGGCAGCACAGAGGGAGAGAGACAAACAACACAACAAGTGCCATAACAACTGCTCCTTACACACCTCAGGGAGAGAGAGACAGCACACAGAGAGACAGCACATAGACATACCTCACACAGACATACAGCACAGAGAGACAAAGCACAGACTAACAGCACAGACAGAGACATTACACATACAGGCAACACAGAGGGAGAGAGAGAAACAGCACAGAGAGAGACAGCACAGAGAGAGACAGACACAGGCAGACACAGGCAGCACATAGAGACACAGCGGAGAGAGAGAAACAGCAAAGAGAGAGACAGACAGCAAAAAGTGAGAGAGAACGTTCCACAGAACACAGCAAGTGCCACCACACACCACAGCATTACACACCTCAGAGAGAGACAGCACAGAGAGAGACAGCACAACAACAGAAAGCACAGAGAGAGAAAGCAAAGAGAGAAAGTCAGCAAGCACTATTACACAACAGCCATAACAGCTGCTCATTACACACCTCAGACCGCACAGAAACAGACAGAACAGAGAGACACAGCACAGTCTGACAGCATAGAGAGAGACAGCACACAGACAGACAGCACACAGACAGACAGCACAGAGGGAGAGAGACAAACAGCACAGAGAGAGAGAGAGAGACACACAGCACAGAAAGAGAGAGACAGCATACTTTCCATATAACAGAGAGAGAGATACAGCACATAGAGACAGCACAGAGAATAATATTCTATGATACCGTCATCTATGATGGGCAAGTTACTAGTAAATACAAATAATTTCCCGGATATGTAACTCTGTGTTTAATGTTATGACATAGTGTGGGTGACATTACAAAGACGTGCACTCACCCTCAGAGCAGATCCCCCGCCAGCGGCCAGTCACATACATACATGTGACCTCTTTCACTTCACTGTCCCTCTCCCTTCCCTTTGTCACTTTTCCACCTGGCTACCCCTCTATCCCTTTATCTGCTCCTTTCCCCATCCCTCTTCTCATTTTCTTTTTCCACTGCCAACAATACCCCTTCCTTTGCCACTCACTGCCCCGCCTCACTCCGCTTTCCCCTCCTCTACCCCTGGTCCTCTCCCTGCCCTCTCCCTTCCTTTGCTCTTCCTTTGCTTCCTCTGCAGCTATCTCACTTCCTCTCCCCCTTGCCATATTTTTCTATTCACCTCCCTTGAGGGTCATTACTGGAGGGGCAAAACATAATTTCCACCCTTTCCCCTTGCAGGGGTATTTTTATAACTTTTTGATAATGTATTTTTATTTTCATTATAATAATAATATTTTTTTTTTTTTTTTTTAATAGTGCTTTTTTAAGGAGGGTCTTGGGGAATACCCAAGCTCATGAAGGGTAGGTGATTATTTGAGGGAGCCCACGAGATACTTAGCTTATAGGAGGTAGACGGTCATATTATTCACCACCTTCTCTGCCATGATAGATAGATAGATAGATAGATAGATAGATAGATAGATAGATAGATAGATAGATAGATAGATAGATAGATAGATAGATAGATAGATAGATAGATAGATATATAAACCCAGAGTCTCCTATCGGTTTACTTTAGGTAGGCTGCGAGCATGTGTTAGAACTAGAGAGCTATAGGCAAACCCTGAAGAAAGTCTTACAGAATTTTGTTCTATGGGAGCCATGTAATAGCTCTGAACATTTGTTTGTAAGGACACCTGTAGCTAAGAGCCAGCCTTACAATACTTCTTACAGGAGCCATGCAGTCAAGCCTTATAATTGGTTTGTAAATAAAAACAGAACATTGGTTAATATAACACAAACAAGGTATATTCAAAATGGCATCTCAAAAAATCAGAACAATATTATCTGCATTAAAATACAAACTAAGCACTTGTTTGCAGTTCCCTAACACAGATGAAATTATTGAGATGTGAAATCCTTTTGTGCCTAACTCCATAGCAGGACTATCTTGTGCGTTTTCAGTGTGCCCCAGGCAAAAGTCCTTGTGTGCATGACACTGCAATCTGAACTAAGAGACAGTGCCCTTGATTTAAAATTGAAGAAAAGATTAAAAAAAAAACTGGCAAGTCAGAAAATGGAACAAAAGCATAAATTTTAAAGTTGGCTTAAAAGAAAGAAAATACAGCCAAGGAAGATTCAAGATTTATGTGAGATTCTCATTTCTGCCTTTAATATTTTAAGAATATAGAATTTGTTGATATATGTGATTCACCTTTATATTTAGTTTTTCCATCTTGGTTTTAAAACCTAAAACTAATTTTCATCCATATTGTATGCTATTACATCTTTTTTTGTCAGTTACCTTAACAGAATGATAATATTAGAGGACATTATTGATATCACAGAAACAGACAAGCTAATTTTAATTAGGCAGTGTCTGTGTGTTTAGTCATGTCCGACTCTCCATGACCCTATACACTGAAGCACGCCAGGCACATCTTGTGTCTGGCTGTGCTAATCCATAAAGTTTTCATAGCAAAGATACTGGAGTGTGTTGCCCGTGACTTCTCCAGTAAACCTGACCTCTCTGCTATACCTGTCCATCTTGGGTGATCCTACATGGTATAGCTCACAGTTAGATTGAAGTACACAAGCCCCTTCACCACAACAAAGTAGCGATCCAGTAGGGGAATTAGCAAATAATGGTTGCTAATTAGTTATTGGGAGCTATGTGCTTATAAATGCAGCTATAACAATGCTGAATACCTCAGGAACAGTTCACTTTATAATATACAAGGCAGTTTCATGCATCTTTAAAAATAACAATCTGCAAAAATACATGTGTCCACCAACCTGAAAAGCAGTACATTGTTATTATACATCCGATCATTATATTTTACTCTATCTTCTCTTCATGTATGAATCTAATCTCACATTTGTCCTGAGTCCATTTGCATTTTATTAATGTTTAAAATAAAATGTTTTGTGATTTTTCTGACAAATAAAATTATGTTTTTAACATAAAAACACTCACTTTCAAAATATATACATGCACTTAATTTAAATGTTCCCTGACATCTCAAGAACACATTACTGGTGATACTGTTTTTGCACAATTTTCAAATCGCTTAAGGATTTTTCCCTATCAAAAGTTTTATATTTTACATTAAATAATAAAAATAAATAAATACATATTAAACTTGGGGAGACATTTCCTAATAAAGCTCTCAAACACCTTGTTGCTATGCAATACATTGTCATCACTCTTGCCTTATAAATACTTTTAAAAATTGTATTTTAGCTGGTTTTGGGTTTGATCACATTAGCTACGAGCGTAAGGTAGCTAAGCAAAACCCTGATTAAAAGGAATTTTTAATTAACGTGACTTTACATTATACCAGATCAGTAACTTAAAGCACCACTGTAGAATTAAAACAATATATAGTTGTTTGAAGACTTTGAGTCTTCGAACATAATTAAGCATGAAAAATTTTGTAAAGTTATTTTAATTAGTAAAAAAGATGCCTACTGATGGATCAGATGGACTCTAGAGGCATACATGCTAATTTGGTGGAAGTGAGTGTGTGAGAGGAGCTTTTACAATTATTGAGAGCTATAGTTGTATATGGGTTCCCTGGTGGTCCAGTGGTTAGGACTCAGTGCTTTTAATGCTGCAACCTGGATTTGATTCCAAGCAGGGAACCAAGAGGTCACACCAACCTGAAGCCATGCAGGGTTGGGCCTGGTAAGTACTTGGATGGGAGACCAGCTAGGAATACCAGGAGCTGTGTGCTATGACCCACTGAAGTAGGGACTGGCAACCCAATCCAGTATCTCTGCCATGAATTGGAAGAGTGCTGCGGTCCATGAGGTTACTGAGAGTCGACACGACTGAGTGATGCAAACACACACATAGCTACATATATTGATGCAAACTTCCTATTCCTGGGCCTGTAAGTGGGGAGGAGTGTCAATTTCAATGTGAATGAATTACCTAACAAAGACTATTGACCTTTCCCTGTTCCCACCTCACTCCTTCGTCCACTGATAAACATGATCCATATCTGCTCTGAGGACGTGATGTAACAAACACAAGATGGATTTCTGCACTTAAAATTCAGATTTTCTCTAAAACATGTTTGTGTCCATGGCCTTGAGGTACAGTGTTACAGACACGGGTGGAACTACCGCCAGTGCACCCGGTGCAAAGCACCGAGGCCCTGAGCTCTGGAGGGGGGGATGGGTTTGTAGGGGTATTGGGCGGCGCTGTGTTGTAATTTTTATTTGATTAAATGGCCATGGGGCCCCACCAGCACCCCAGCTCTTCCTGGCCTCCATGACGCTGGACTTTCCTGTCCCGCAGAACTTCCTGCCCTGCCTTTGCATATACCGACCGGATATCCCGAATAACGTCAAGTTACTTCCTGCAGCATAGTGAAGATGGCTGGCAGGGGAGGGAGTGCTGAAGCTGATGAGCCTAAGGGAAGTTGTGTGGTGGTGGGGGTCTGTGTATGTGGTAGGGGTGGATAGGTGTGTGTTGTGGGGATGGGCAGGAGGGGCCGTGGGGGGCTCCTGGCTGGCCATTCAGTTAGGCAATATATATATACTAGAGAATTTCCCGTCAAAAAATGACGGCAATGAAATTGTAAGGTAGCTAATGCTGTTTGGTGTATAATAATGAAATATATAATCCATTAATAAATGAATATACTTTACCTATTTTGAAGCATTGTGTTGAAGAGCTGGCAATCTGTTTTGATGTTGCTGCAGCATTAGTGGTGTGTAGGTGCTGTGTAAGCTTGATGAATGTGTGCAGTGTAATAGTGTGCGTGCGCGAGACCAAACCATTAGCGTAGTTGTGTACTTCCGCATTGTCGTAAAATGGCGGGTAATGTGTGGTATGCGTCTTAGCGGAACATCTGTAGGTCTTTTGTGGTGTTTTGCGAGTTTCTTGTGGTGTTTTGCGTGTTTAGAGTGCTGTAGCCTCGTTTTCGTTTTGTTCGGCGGCCATTTTTTCTCTCGCTTAGAGAATTTTTTAGTGTCTAAACTCTTTTATTTTGAGTTAAATGAAGGTGTAAGTTGTTTTTTTGAGATCCTGGATGCTCCCTCTTGCTGTAGGTAAGCTTTTTATGTATGTGCTGTGTGTATTTATTGTGTTTTTTATTTTTTCATGTTTGCGGATTGCAGGCGATTTTTGCGAGGTTGTAATGAGTGGTAACGTGTCTCGTATGTTGTTTGCAATGCGACGTAAAGTTTGCGAGGGTCGCAGTTGCTGTGTCGTGTTGTTTGCTTTACGACGTAAAGTTTGCGAGGGTCGCAATTGATGCCAAGGAGCGCCTTCGGCGCTCCTTGCCTGCAACTGCGGCCCTCGCTTCGTGAGCCCGCAAGCGTTAGCAACAACTCGTATGCTCACAACTATATATGTGATATTATATATATATATATATATATATATATATATATATATATATATAATATTATACCTATTAGAGAATATTACATTACATTTTATTATACATACATACAGTGGATATAAAAAGTCTACACACCCCTGTTAAAATGTCAGGTTTCTGTGCTGTAAAAAAATGAGACAAAGATAAATCCTCTAAGAACTTTTTCCACCTTTACTGTGACCTATAAACTGTACAACTCAATTGAAACACAAACTGAAATCTTTTAGGTAGAGGGAAGAAAAAATATAAAAAGAAAATAATATGCTTGCATAAGTATGCACACCCTTAAACTAATACTTTGTTGAAACACCTTTTGATTTTATTACAGCACTCAGTCTTTTTGGGTATGAGTCTATCAGCATGGCACATTTTGACTTGGCAAGATTTGCCCACTCTTCTTTGCAAAAACACTCCAAATCTGTTAGATTGCGAGGGCATCTCCTGTGCACAGCCCTCTTCACATCACCCCACAGATTTTCAATCAGATTCAGGTCTGGGCTCTGGCTGGGCCATTCCAAAACTTGAATCTTCTTCTGGTGAAGCCATTCCTTTGTTGATTTGGATGTATGCTTTGGGTCGTTGTCATGCTGAAAGATGAAATTCTTCTTCATGTTCAGATTTCTAGCAGAAGCCTGAAGGTTTTGTGCCAATATTGACTGGTATTTGGAACTGTTCATAATTCCCTCTATCTTAACTAAGGCCCCAGTTCCAGCTGAAGAAAAACAGCCCAAAGCATGATGCTGCCACCACCATGCTTTACTGTGGGTATGGTGTTCCTTTGGTGATGTGCAGTGTTGTTTTTGCGCCAAACATATCTTTTGGAATTATGGCCAAAAAGTTCAACCTTGGTTTCATCAGACCATAACACCTTTTCCCACATGCTTTTGGGAGACTTCAGATGTGTTTTTGCAAAATGTAGCCTGGCTTGGATTTTTTTCTTTGTAAGAAAAGGCTTTCGTCTTGTCACTCTACCCCATAGCCGAGACATATGAAGAATACTGGAGATTGTTGTCACATGTACCACACAGCCAGTACTTGCCAGATATTCCTGCAGCTCCTTTAATGTTGCTGTAGACCTCTTGGTAGCCTCCCAGACCAGTTTTCTTCTAGTATTTTCATACATTTTGGAGGGAGCTCCTGTTCTTGGGTAATGTCACTGTTGTGCCATAATGTCTCCACCATGGTATATCTAATGCCTTGGAAATTCTTTTGTACCCTTCTCCTGACTGATACCTTTTAACATTGAGATCCCTCTGATGCGTTGGAAGCTCTCTGTGGACCATGGCTTTTGCTGTGGGATGCGACAAAGAAAATTTCAGGAAAGATCAACTAGAGCAGCAGAACTTTATTTGGGGTTAATCAGAGGCACTTTAAATGATGGCAGGTGTATGCTGACTCCTATTTAACACGATTTGGAATGTGATTGCTTAATTCTGAACACAGCTACATCCCCAGTTATAAGAGGGTGTGCAGACTTATGCAACCACATTATTTTTATTTTTTATTTTTCTTCCCTCCACCTAAAAGATTTCAGTTTGTTTTTCAATTGAGTTGTGCAGTTTATAGGTCACATTAAAGGTGGAAAAAGTTTTGAAATGATTTATCTTTGTCTCATTTTTTTACAGCACAGAAACCTGACATTTTAACAGGGGTGTGTAGACTTTTTATATCCACTGTATATATATAGATGTATTATATGTTTAGATGTATAATATATACATATATATATGTTATTTGTAAAGAAAGATGATAACATTATATATATATATATATATATATATATATATAGAGAGAGAGAGAGAGAGAGAGAGAGCGAGAGAGAGAGAGAGAGAAAGATAGATATAGAGAGAGAGAGAGAACATTATATATATATATATATATATATATATATATATATATATATATACTGTATATATATATATATTTATTTATATAAATATATATATATATATAAAAATATTAAATATCTATTTATATATATGAGTATTTTCCTGTTATGAATACTCCAGCACACCACCAGCACAGGTGGTAGCAGTGGTGGTGAGCATACGCTAGATGTCGCTGCCAATATTTTGCTGCTGATGTCATAGCTTTAGGGTTAGAGTTAGGATAATGATTAAAGATCGTAAAAAGGTGAACAATCTCAGCAGTGCTTACAAACTGTGTACAATTTCTGCAGTGCCATCTAGCAGCTCCTTGCTGCACCTGCTGGAGTACTCATAACAGGGAAGGTCCTATATCTGTATGTATGTATGTATATATATATATATATATATATATATATATACACATTTATATTTATGTGTTTATATAAATATATAGAATGAGTTAGCACAGGAGGGGGCCCAGCACAAATAAATATGGGGGTCAGGGGCCCAAAAATGTTATCTTGCACTGGGGTCCTCCATTCTCTAGCTCTGCCACTGGTTACAGAGATTCCTTTTCAAGTACTATTGAGTTAAAATCTTCCATAAGACATTATCAAACTTAGGGGTGGCAAGGTTTCCAAATTTTACTTACCAAAACCAAACATTTGCTGTATCCTAAAAATTACTACAATGCAGTAAGAGAGAACTTAATTTTTAAAAACATTGGTATGTTGCGAGGTTAAGGACCACCCTAATTAGCATGCCTTTTTATGCTGAAAAAAATAGGAAAATTGTATTAGGTTATCAGTACCTAATAACTTCCTAATAGCGGCACCTATAATCCTGATTTGAGCAAGTGTAAGAGATTTACAAATTAGAAACAACTAACTAACCAATTGTGGAAAGTTTCTGACATTTTTATGTTTTCACTGAAGAGGTGTTAATTGCGTAAGTACATATGAATCACTAATATAAGAAACAAGGAGGATAAACACCACTGTCTTAATTTACTGTGAATTAGTTCACAGTAATTATTATATTTGTACATTCTGCACATTATGTGAAGCAAATCAAGTCATTTCAGCTATGATTTGCATGAATATAATGACAAATATCCCTCCATTATGTAAATTATTTAAAAAGTGTTTCAGAAAAGCTTTTAAAATAAAACATGGTATGCTAAGCTTCTTGACATCACATTCCTTGCTAATGAAACCTGTTAAATTGAATCCTAGACACTACAATCTATTATGTATTTCTGCTCATACTCGTAAGTAGTTATGATGAAGACCCTTCCACATTCTTCAAACTTTATGAATAGAATAACTTAGGCATGTTGAAATTATCATAATATGTAAATAATCATCTATTACATTATGCAAGTTCCGTCACAGCTTTTGCAGTCTCATTTTCACTCAGTAACCGGAGTTGCTTCTGCTTTTTCTCTTTCAACACCTTTGTAAACCTTCACATGTTTAGTATTACTCTATTTCTCTCCCCATACATTACCACCATTCCCCAACTCCTTGATCATAGAGTTGCCTTCTATACCCATATATTACCACCATTACCCAACTAATTGATCATCCAATTGACTTTTCTCATCATAAATTAGCACCATAACCAAATTCCTTGATCATCCAGTTGACTTGAGAGCCTAATCATGCCTATAGCTCGTTGAAGCATTTTAGCAACAACTCCAACCCTACCTTCATGCTCGGTCAACATTATTATCTATTAGCCTTTACTCCTCAATTCATCAAAGCTATAATATGGCTTCTTGTAATTCTATAAAGTGTAATATAATTAAAAAATTACACAAATATAGAGACAAGATTGTAATACAGTGCTAATGGTGCATTAACATTTGCTGAATATTATAGTGTATACCTTTGTTTCATTTTTTTCTGGTCTATCTTCGACATTTCATTTTTATGCCAAACCTGATCACTGACATTTATGGACAAAACATCACATAGCCAGTCACTGCAGATATTGTTACTCTAAATCATATCAGTGTATCTGCTATTAATGAAAAATATCCTTCCAAAAGGTCATATAGTGACTGTGACATAGATAAGGACTTTTTTTCAAAAGAATTCAGTTTTATTTTATGTTTTGATAAAAAAAATTCTACTGTCAGAACAAAGACCATAAGGCATTTCCAGGAATGAAAAGTCAATTCTTAGCTATTAAAGATAACATTACAAAGTGAGGACAAGTGGATAAGCGTATTAGGAGTTCATCATCCATCTGTCAGAGTAGTGGTCGCTAATTCAGTGATCAGGACTTGCAGCAAAACCATAGTTCATTAACTTGTGTATTGAGTAACATCCTCTAAGGAACAATGGCCAAGTAAAATTGTTTTACAGTTTTTTTATTGTCCAGTTACCTTTTTAGAGCATCTTGTAATTTTAAAATGTGCTGTCTACACTTCATACTTTATGATAAAGAAATTCAAATACTCCACTGCATGAACAATTGATGATGCACAAACTAGTTACCGGTAAATATTTTACGGAAACTATGGTCATTTTTTTCTATGTCTAAGTTTTATAAGGGGCAAAAATATTTTAGAAAGCTCTAAAAAAACAGCCAACATACTGCCAACATCAATTTCATTTCTTAGCTGATGTGTGCTTGTACAATAATGATTTTATCATTACCCAAATTGAAAGCACCCAATGTGGGAAGCTGATAAGCAGAAACTAAAATGATAGCCCCTATAGCCTCATATTTGCATTAAGAATTAAAAAAACTAAGGTTGTTTTTTTTTCTTCCACAATGTAATATTCTTTAACCAAATATAGTTGATTATTTGTTGCTGGTTTTTGCTAACATTTAATTTTTATGTAATTAAAATTTAGTTAATTGCTTGTTAATGGGAGAGATGAAAGATTCAGAGTTATTTTAACCAAGGCACCCTGCCAAGATGAGCTATTTTCTGTTGAAAACATTATAATATTACTCACTAGGATACAAAATCACTTTGGTTTTTGAATAATAAATTAATACTATTTAACATGTAGAATTCCACTTTCAATTAATTTATTAAGATTGTTATATGAAGCCTGGCTTACACCATGCAAAATTGGAATTTTATAAATATGTACATAAGAAAAGAGTTTATTACCAAATAGCATACAAATAAAATAACTATACATTGTTAATATAGTACATCACAGCACATCTTTTGGAAATGGCTGCAAGTAGTCTCATCAAGTTCTGTCACAGCTTTCACAGTCTCATTTACCCCCAGTACCATCTTTCTCTTTCAACAACTTTCATTCCTGGAATTCAATTGCTTTTTTCATATATCTAAACCTGCACATTTTTAGTATTACCCAACTTATCTTCACATTTATTACCAGCATAACCTAACTCCTTGATTAAACAGTTGACTTCTCTCCCTATACATTGCCACTTCTGGGGGAGAAGTCAACTGGATGATCAATTAGTTGAGTAATAGTGGCAATGTATGGGGAGAGAAGTCAACTGTATGATCAAGGTGTTGGGTTATGGTGTTAATATATGTGAAGATATGGGGAGAGAAATAGAGTAATACTGAACATGTGCAGGTTTAGAAAGGTGTTGAAAGAGATAAAGCAGAAGTAACTCCGGTCACTGGGTGAAAATGAGAATGCGAAAGCTGTGACGGGACTTGTACAATGTAATAGATGATTATCTACACATTGTGATAGTTTCAACATGCCTAAGTTATTCTATTCATAAAGTTTGAAGAATGTGGAATGGTCTTCATCATAACTACTTACAAGTATGAGCAGAGATAAAATAATACCACAATAACACAACTCATTGATCATCCAGTTGACTTATACCCCTATATATTACCACATAACTCAACTCCTTGATCATCCATTTGAGTTCAGAGCCTTATAATGCCTCTAGCCCTTTGCAGCATTTTTAACAACAAATACAACCATAACTTCATGCTCTATGAGTATTACAGACTATTAGCCTGTACTCATCAATGTATCAAAGGACCAAATGGATGAAATGTGTGTAATTTACTTACTATTGACAACCGATTTTTAGTCTATCATAGAGTATTCATTAGTATCTGAAGACTAATCAGATTAGTCAAAATAGATAAAAAATAGATAAAAAATAACATTTACTAAAATGTATAACACATGGAATTAGTCAACCAACAAATAACTCCAAAAATACACCATTTTCACATTCTCCCAAAACTTTTGTCCAGACACACCTATTTCACTGCTTGGTGTCCAAAAATAGATTTGTCCTGGAGGAAAGTATATGATGGGCTTTTTCTAGTGTTATGGTACCCTATAATTTTAAGAAATATACTCTAATATGATATCTGTATTTGGAGATACATAATAAAAAAACTGGCTGCATTTCCAGAGATCTAGCATAGCAAATAAACAAATTACAGCCAAATCCACAATCAATTATACATTAAACAGACTTCATATCTGAGATGGAGTTTATTAGGTTGCATAATACCTAAGTTAATAACATCTAATTGTATGGCAGCTTTGAATTCTGAATATAGGAATGATAAACATCATTATTAGTGGTTAGTAAGATTTAGAATTTAAAATTAATTGTAATAAAAGATTAAGCCACACTAATTTTAATTCAAAATATGTGATTTATTCTATGTATATTTTTACTTTTCATACTTCTTCCAGTTTATGTATTCAATTTACTTTTATTATTTATTTTTATAAAGACTAGCTCCAAGACTACCACTAATATAATTGTCTTCAGCAAATTACTTCTACTCGCACAGATAGACATATCCCCATCCGAGCCACAAAAACCTCTCTCCTATGCCGTTTCACTGTATTTTTGTCTCTCACCATTATATTTATAATCTGCCTTATGTTAATTCATCCAAATTTATATATATCAATGCATATTATCCCCAAAACCCAAGCTTTTCCAGTCCTTAGCTTAGTCTCTTTTGTACTACAAAACATCATTACTTATCATTACCACCATGAGCCTCATTCAATTCAGAGGCTACAAGTTAGGGGATGTAGGCCGTATGTCTGCGGGCCTCCTGCGGGCCCACAGGAGGCCTGAGTTATGGTGCTATACAATTCGGCAAGACCGCAAGTTATAGAGTAATTAGGAAATCATGCCATCGTATGTAGCATTTGCGAGTTTGAACATGAAGGCCGTAACTCCTGAGTTAGAAACAGCCAATGGAAACAGAGATCGTCATCATTACGGCAAATTTCAAAGTCCTACAGTCTTCAATTACATGTTACTATCGGACCCATATTTCTGAAATATTGCAATATTGATCAAACCATAAATATTCTATTCTATTACATGCAAGTTCCATTATACTGTATGTCTTAATACATTGATTGCCGGGATTGATATAACACGGACATTAAACATGAAATAACGTATTTTTTAACGTTGATTTGCGAGCTTCAGAATGATGTGCTATTAATTCTGAGACCTAATATTACTGTCCCTCTTAATAAAAGATTTCGGCTCTGGACCCCTCCCTCTCTGTCTGTCTCTCTCTCTCTCTGTGCGCTCTTTGTCTGTGCTATCTCTCTGAGTGCTCTCTTTTTGTGCACTCTCTCTCTCTCTGCGCTCTCTCGCTGTACGCTTTGTCTGTGTGCTCTCTGTCTGTGCTCTCTCTCTCTCTCTGCGCTCTGTCTGTTCACTCTCTGTCTGTGTTCTCTATCTCTGTGCACTCTGTCTGTTCACTTTCTTTCTGTGTGCTCTCTCTTTCTCTGTTCTCTATCTCTGTGCTCATTCTCTCTGTGCACTCTGTCTCTCTCTCTCTGCACTCTGTCTATGCATGCTCTCTCTCTGTGTGCTCTGTTTGTGCGCTCTCTCTCACTCTCTGTGTGCGCTGATATTGTACGCTCCCTCTGTCTTTGTGATCTGTCGGCTCTGTACCTCTCTCTCTCTGTACCCCTCACTCTCTGTCTCTCTCTCTGTCTGTGCAAACTCTCTCTGCGCTCTGTTTTGCACTCTCTCTGTGCACACACTCTCTATGCGCACTCTGTGCCCTCTCGGTGCACTCTCTGTGCACTCTCTCTCTGCGCTCTGTGTGCACTCTCTCTGTGTGCGGTCTGTGCTCTCTCTGGCTGTGTGCACTCTCGCTCTGTACCACTTTCTTTCTATACTCTATCACTCACTTTGCTGTCTGTCTCTCTGTGCTGTGTGTGTTTCTCTCTCTGTACCTCTTGCCCTCCCTTTCTCTCACTCACTCACTTTGCTGTCTGTCTCTCTGTGCTGCATCTCTCTCTATCTGTTCCTCTCTTCCTCCCTCTCTCACTCACTCACTTTGCTGTCTGTCTCTCTGTGCTGCATCTCTCTCTTTCTCTGTTCATCTCTTCCTCCCTCTCTCACTCACTCACTTTGCTGTCTGTCTCTCTGTGCTGCATCTCTCTCTCTCTGTTCCTCTCTTCCTCCCTCTCTCACTCACTCACTTTGCTGTCTGCATCTTTGTGCTGTCTCTCTCTCTCTCTGTGTACCTCCCTCTCACTCACTCACTTTGCTGTCTGTCTCTTTGTGCTGTGTGTGTCTCTGTACCTCTCACCCTCCCTTTCCCTCTCTCACTCACTCAGTTTGCTGCCTGTCTCTCTGTGCTACGTCTCTCTCTCTGTACCGCTCTACCTCCCTCTCTCACTAACTTTGCTGTGTGTCTCTCTGTGCTGTATCTCTCTCCCTGTATCTTTCTACCTCCCTTTCTCTCACTCACTCACTTTTCTGTCTTTCTGTCCATTCTGTCTCTCTCTCTCTCTGTAAACCTCTCTCCCTCCCTCCCTCTCACTCACTAACCTTGCTGTCTGTCTCTCTGTGCTGTATCTCTCTCTCTCTCTGTGTACCTCTCTCTCTCTCTCACTCACTCATGTTTCTGTCTGTCTCTATGTGCTGTGTGTGTCCCTCTCTGTACCTCTCTCCCACCCCCTCTCTCTCTCTCTCTTTCTCTCTCACTCACTGTGCTGTCTGTCTCTCTGTGTGCTCTCTCTCTCTCTTTCTGTACCTCTTTACCTCCCTCCCTCTCTCTCACTCACTGTGCTGTCTGTCTCTCTGTGCTGTCTCTCTCTCTCTCTCTATACCTCTCTACCTCCCTCTCTCTCATCCACACATTTTGCTGTCTGTCTCTCTGTGCTGTCTCTCTCTCTCTGTGTACCTCTCTACCTCTCTCTCTCACTCACTCATTTTGCTGTCTGTCTCTATGTGCTGTGTGTCTCTCTCTCTGTACCTCTCTCCCTCTCTCTCTCTCTCACTCACTGTGCTCTCTGTCTCTCTGTGCTCCCTCTCTCTCTTTCTGTACCTCTTTACCCCCTCCCTCTCTCTCACTCACTCACTTGCTGCATGTCTCTCTGTGTGGTGTCTCTTTCTCTCGGTGCCTCTCTCCCTTCCTCTCTCTAACTCACTCATTTTGCTGTCTATCTCTCTGTACTGTGTATCTTGGTCTGTACCTCTCTCACTCCTTCCCTCCTTACCTCCCTCTCACTCACTTTACCATATGTCTCTCTGTGCACTGTCTCTCTCTCTCTCTCTGTGTACCTCTCTCACTCACTCTCTCTCACTCTCTGTGCTCTCTGTCTCTCTGTGCTCCCTCTCTCTCTTTCTGTACCTCTTTACCCCCTCCCTCTCTCTCACTCACTCACTTGCTGCATGTCTCTCTGTGTGGTGTCTTTTTCTCTCGGTGCCTCTCTCCCTTCCTCTCTCTAACTCACTCATTTTGCTGTCTGTCTCTCTGTGCTGTGTCTCTCTCTGTCTCTGAACCACTCTCCCTCCCTCTCTCTCACTCTCTGTGCTCTCTCTTTCTCTCTCTGTGTAATTCTCTCCCTCCCTCTCTCTCACTCACTTGCTGTCTGTCTCTCTGTGTTGTGTCTCTCTCTTTCTGTACCTCTCTCCCTCCCTCTCTCTCTCTCACTCACTCACTGTGCTGTCTGTCTCTCTGTGCTGTGTGTCTCTCTCTCTCTCTATACCTCTCTACCTCCCTCTCTCTCATTCACACATTTTGCTGTCTGTCTCTCTGTGCTATCTCTCTCTCTCTCTCTCTCTCTCTCTCTCTCTCTCTGTGTACCTCTCTACCTCTCTCTCTCACTCACTCATTTTGCTGTCTGTCTCTATGTGCTGTGTGTCTCTCTCTCTGTACCTCTCTCCCTATCTCTCTCTCTCTCTCTCTCTCACTCACTGTGCTCTCTGTCTCTCTGTGCTCCCTCTCTCTCTTTCTGTACCTTTTTACCCCCTCCCTCTCTCTCACTCACTCACTTGCTGCATGTCTCTCTGTGTGGTGTCTCTTTCTCTCAGTGCCTCTCTCCCTTCCTCTCTCTAACTCACTCATTTTGCTGTCTGTCTCTCTGTGCTGTGTCTCTCTCTGTCTCTGAACCACTCTCCCTCCCTCTCTCTCACTCTCTGTGCTCTCTCTTTCTCTCTCTGTGTAATTCTCTCCCTCCCTCTCTCTCACTCACTCACTTGCTGTCTGTCTCTCTGTGTTGTGTCTCTCTCTTTCTGTACCTCTCTCCCTCCCTCTCTCTCTCTCTCACTCACTCACTGTGCTGTCTGTCTCTCTGTGCTCTCTCTCTCTGTACCTCTCTTCCTCCCTCTCTCTCACTCTCTCACTCACTGTGCTGTCTGTCTCTCTGTGCTGTCTCTCTCTCTCTGTATCACTCTACCCTCTCCCTCACTCACTCACTTGGTGTCTGTCTCTCTGTGCTGTCTCTCTCTCTCTCTCTCTCTCTGTGTACCCATCTACCTCCCTCCCTCTCACTCACTGACTATGCTGTCTGTCTCTCTGTGCTCTGTCTCTCTCTCACTGTACCTCTCTCCTCCCTATCTCTCACTCACTCACTTTGCTGTGTATCTCTCTGTACTGTGTATCTTGGTCTGTACCTCTCTCACTCCTTCCATCCTTACCTCCCTCTCACTCACTTTACCATCTGTCTCTCTGTGCACTGTGTCTCTCTCTCTCTGTGTACCTCTCTCACTCGCTCTCTCTCACTCACTGTGCTCTCTGTCTCTCTGTGCTCCCTCTCTCTCTTTCTGTACCTCTTTACCCCCTCCCTCTCTCTCACTCACTCACTTGCTGCATGTCTCTCTGTGTGGTGTCTCTTTCTCTCGGTGCCTCTCTCCCTTCCTCTCTCTAACTCACTCATTTTGCTGTCTGTCTCTCTGTGCTGTGTCTCTCTCTGTCTCTGAACCACTCTCCCTCCCTCTCTCTCACTCTCTGTGCTCTCTCTTTCTCTCTCTGTGTAATTCTCACCCTCCCTCTCTCTCACTCACTCACTTGCTGTCTGTCTCTCTGTGTTGTGTCTCTCTCTTTCTGTACCTCTCTCCCTGCCTCTCTCTCTCTCCCTCACTCACTGTGCTGTCTGTCTCTCTGTGCACTCTCTCTCTGTACCTCTCTTCCTCCCTCTCTCTCACTCTCTCACTCACTGTGCTGTCTGTCTCTCTGTGCTGTCTCTCTCTCTCTGTATCACTCTACCCCTCTCCCTCACTCACTCACTTGGTGTCTGTCTCTCTGTGCTGTCTCTCTCTCTCTCTCTCTCTGTGTACCTATCTACCTCCCTCCCTCTCACTCACTGACTATGCTGTCTGTCTCTCTGTGCTCTGTCTCTCTCTCACTGTACCTCTCTCCTCCCTATCTCTCACTCACTCACTTTGCTGTCTATCTCTCTGTACTGTGTATCTTGGTCTGTATCTCTCTCACTCCTTCCCTCCTTACCTCCCTCTCACTCACTTTACCATCTGTCTCTCTGTGCGCTGTGTCTCTCTCTCTCTCTGTGTACCTCTCTCACTCGCTCTCTCTCACTGTCTTTGCTGTCTGTCTCTCTGTGCTGTCTCTCTCTCTCTGTACTTCTCTACCTCCCTCTCTCTCTCTCTCACTCATTCACTTTGCTGTCTGTCTCTCTGTGCTATGTGTCTTTCTCTCTGTACATCTCTACCTCCCTCCCTCACTCACTCACTTGGTGTCTGTCTCTCTGTGCTGTCTCTCTCTCTCTGTGTACCAATCTACCTCCCTCCCTCTCACTCACTCATTATGCTTTCTGTCTCTCTGTGCTCTGTCTCTCTCTCACTGTATCTCTCTCCTCCCTATCTCTCACTCACTCACTTTGCTGTCTATCTCTCTGTGCTGTGTATCTCTGTCTGTACCTCTCTCACTCCTTCCCTCCTTACCTCCCTCTCACTCCCTTTACCATCTGTCTCTCTGTGCGCTGTGTCTCTCTCTCTCTCTGTACCTCTCTCACTCGCTCTCTCTCACTGTCTTTGCTGTCTGTCTCTCTGTGCTGTCAATCTCTCTCTCTGTACTTCTCTACCTCCCTCTCTCACTCATTTTGCTGTCTATCTCTCTGTGCTGTCTCTCTCTCTCTCTCTCTGTACCTCTCTCCCTCCCTCCCTCTCTCTCACTCATTCACTTTGCTGTCTGTCTCTCGGTGCTGTCTGTCTCTCTCTGTGCTGTGGCTCTCTCTCACTCACTCCCTCACTTTGGTCTGTGTCTATCTTTACTGTGTTTTCTCTGTGCTGTCTCTGAACTGCTTTCCTGCTTTTAGGCCACACCCCGATGATGTCATGGCTATACCCCTCGATGACATCATCGTTTCACACTATTATAGTGACTAGCAACTTGCCTATTAAAAATGACGGCAATACAATTTGAAGGCTGGCAATGATGTTTGCCATACAATTCCAGGCTCTTCCCCTTCTCCCACGTCTACTTTATGGGCCTCGCGATGAGTGCCTTTGGCGCTCATCGCGAGCCCCGCAATGAGTGGCTTCGCTGCTCATTGTAGGCCTCAGCCAACCCACCACTTTCATGCCTTGCAATGATCACCTTCGGCGCTCATTGCGAGCCCTTCCCACCTTCTACTTTACGTGCCTCGTGATAAGCGCCTTTGTGGCGAAGCAACCGCTCAGTAGTTAGGCTGCATTGTGAGGGTTGAAAATGTGAACCAAGCGCATATCTCTAAAAAACCTAAAAACAAAAAAAATAATTTGACAAATATAATAACACACTCACAGACAGCACAGGGGAAAAGCCAGGAAGCCTGGAAGTGAGGTTGCAAGTGATTTTTAACCATATTTGGAGGTTTTTCTCAATCCAAAATCGGCTAATATGGTAAGTGGGGTTCCTCAGGGTTCAGTATTAGGTGTGCAAGGTAATTAAATCAGAAAATGATGTACTTTACCAGCAAAGGGATTTGCATAAAATTAGAAAAATGGGCAATTAAATGGCAGATGAGATTTAATACGATTACATTTAAAGTTATGCATCTGGGAAGGAAAAATAACCATGCAATTTATAAACTTAATGAAACAAATCTAGGGGTATCAGATATTGAAAGGGATTTGGGAGTACTTGTGGACAACCACCTAGGTAACAGTTCTCAATGCCAAGCAGCAGCTGCAAAGGCAAATAAAATATTAGTATGTATTAAGAAGGGTATAGAAGCAAAAAAAAAAAAAATATACAAATCCCTAGTATGCCCTCTTA
The DNA here is from genome assembly GCA_027410445.1 of Discoglossus pictus. Taxonomy (NCBI): domain Eukaryota; kingdom Metazoa; phylum Chordata; class Amphibia; order Anura; family Alytidae; genus Discoglossus; species Discoglossus pictus. The sequence continues at coordinate 363,134,925 of CM050165.1, forward strand.
AAAGGTTGAACTGAATGGGCTAAAAGTCTTTTTTCAACCTCAATTACTATGTAACTATGTAACTAAGCAAGGAAAAAAAATTGCTGATGAAAAACGTAAAAAATTCTGAAACTGCATGAAAACGAGCCTGAGTAAAGCCAGGCACGCGGGACTTAGAAAATATACGGCGGCAAAGACAGTAACACGCACCAACAAAGACAGGCACACAGGACTTTGTAAATAAAACAAAAGGCCTTCAGTGTGTAACATGCAAACATTCAGCAGACACAAAGAGGAGAAAGACACAGGGAAGGGACAGGAGGATCTGGTGGAAAGAGACACATGGCATTCCCAAGCACAAAACTTCCAGGTTACCAAAACCTGCAATGAATGGCCCGTATAGTAGACAGGAGGAAAGGCTCGCAATGAGTGCCAAAGGCGCTCAGTGTGAGCCTCGAGATGAGCACCGAAGGCGTTTCTCACGGGGCTCACGATGATCACCGCGAGCGGCTTGCAATGATCGCCGAAGGTGCTCAGCCTGGGGCTCTCGATCAGCGCCAGATCAGTGCAAAGCAGGAAAGTTGAAGTACATGGGGGAGAGGCTCGCAAGGAGCGCCTTCGGCGCTCATTGCAAGCCACGTGATGAGCGCCGAAGGTACTCAGAGGTACTCAGAGGAGCAAAAGCCTCACGTTACAATTTTAATCCTGTCATTTTTGACGGGCAAGTTCCTAATATATATATATATATATATATATATATATATATATATATATATATATATATATATATATATGTTTAAAATGGTTTGGATTGACAGAGTGAGGGTGCATTATGTGGTCTCATTTGCATGTCCCGCCCAGTTTTCCCAGAGTGCAGTGCATATACACCACACAAACCAGGCACTCACACCACACTGAGGATCGGCTGTAACTGTGAAACAGTGCTGTGTGTGGTTAAGTGACCTTATTTGTGAAAAATCCATCCATTGCTATGCCTAAAACGGTGAAATACAGTAAGTATATGCTTAAAAGGAGCCTTGTTTAAAATGGGTTATATTGACAGAGTGAGGTGCACTATGTGGTCTAATTTGCATGTTCTGCCCCGTTTTCCCAGAGTGCAGTGTATATACTGTATTTCTGAGAAATTTGAGCAGGAAATAAGTTTTTATTAACTTATTTTTTAGACATTCAAATGGAATCACTAATGTACTATTCCATATCCATACTACTGTACTTTGTACGGTGGAGGGCATCTATCACTCTTAGACCACCATATGTGAAATAATTGCTGTATATCTATATATATATATATATATATATAAACATAAATATATATATATATATATACATATATATATATATACACATATACATATATATATACACATATATATATATACACTAGCGAATTGCCCGTCAAAAAATGACGGCAATGTTATTGTAACTGATCAAAGGTTGTTTTGTGTGTAATATTAAACATGTAATAAGTTAATAAATTAATATAATTTACCTATTTTGAAGCATTGTGTTTAAGATCCGTGAACCTTGTATGTTGTTGGTGCAGCATTAGTGTTGTGGAGCTGCTGTGTAAGCGTGGTGAATGTGTGCAGTGTAATACTGTGCGTGCGCGAGTCTAAACCGTTAGCGTAGTGGTGTACTTCCGCATTTGCGTAAAATGGCGTTTTCTCTGTGTTGTCCGTGTTAGCGGATTTTCCGTTGGTGCCTTGTACTGGTTTTCGAGTTTCGTGTGGTGTTTTGCGAGTGTGTTGTGGTGTTTTACGTGTGGAGAGTGCTGTAGCCTCGTTTTCGTTTTGTCCGTCGGCCATTTTTGTTCTCGCCTAGCGATTTTCTTAGTGTGTAAAGTGTTTTATTTGTATTTAAATGAAGGTGTAACTTGTTTTTTGGAGGTGCTGGATGGTTCCTCTTGCTGTAGGTAAGCTTTTTATGTGTGTGTGTATTTATTGTGTTTTACATGTTTGTATGTCGGCGTGTTGCGTCCGATGTTTGCGAGGTCGTAATGTGTCGTAACGTGTCTCGTATGGTGTTTGCGTGTGTAGCCTCGTTTTCGTTTTGTTCGGCGGCCATTGTTTCTCTCGCTTAGCAAATATTTTCGTGTGTAAACTGTTGTATTTGTAGTGAAATGAAGGTGTGAGTTGCATTTTTGAGGTCCTGGATGTTACCTCTTGCTGTAAGTAAGTTTTTTATGTATGTGCTGTGTGTATGTATTGTGTTTTTAATTTTGTAATGTTCGCGAGTAGCGTCCGAGTGTTGCGAGGCCGTAATGTGTGTGAACGTGTGTCGTATGCTATTTGCGAGTGTCGTAATGTGTGTGTCGTGGTGTTAACGTGTGTCGTATGTTGTTTGCGAGTGTCGTAATGTGTTTGTCGTGGAGTTTGGTTTGCGGCGTGAATTATGCGAAAGTCGCAGTTGCTGGCATGGAGCGCCTTCGGCGCTCCATGCCAGCAACTGCGGCCCTCACTTTGCAAGGTCCTCAGGTGCTGGCATGGAGCGCCTGCGGCGCTCCATGCCAGCAACTGAGACCCTGGCCCAGTGCCCTCGCTTTGCGAGGGCCTTGGCCCGCAGCGTTAGCAACAACTCGTACGCTCACAACTATATATGTGATATACATATATATATATACATACACATATATATACATATATATACATATACATATATATTATGGGTCAAAGCTTTCACAGGAAAGGCATACTGTTTCTCTAGTTGCAAAATTAATGATTACGTTTAATTTTGCTATTTTTTTTGTCCCTATTTATTTAAAAAAGACCCCTACATTTTATCTGGCAGTTTAACCACTCGTGAACCCTTATCTAGCACTGAACTGCACATTAGCACACAGGAGCAGTGAAATAAATTCTAAATATTTCAGAAGTAATTTGCTGCAGAGAAAAGTTGCTAGTAAAAAGTAAAGCCAGTTTTGAAAGCTTTTTAAAATTAAATCAACCTTTGTGGGGGGGGGGAGTCCTTTTATATCTGTCAAATTTTGAAGACTCTGTTTAAGGTACAGGTATGCATTTTGTTTTTGTTACATCGCATCCATAGAGCTGGATCTTAGGAGTGTGATTTTGTAACTATAGGCGGAGGGAGAGATGAGAGAAGAGGAAACAGGGAGAACGCCTAGCACATTTGACCCTAGCATTGACAACTCTCCGATTTCCCTATCCAAACCCAACTGTGACCCATTTACCCAGGGAGGCAGTATGCTCTGTGTGATGGGTGCAGGTGTCTGGGACAGGGGGGAGGCAGTCTACCCTGTGTGGTGGGTGTAAGGGGGAGGGAGGCAGTCTGCTCTGTTTGATTGGTGTAGGACAAAGGCAGTGGCGGCTCGTCCATAGGGGCATCGGGGCAAGCGCCCCCCCAAATATTTTTATCGCAGGTCCATGCTGTGTGCAATGCTACACTATCTATTCTATTGTTGTAGCTTTCCCCTGCATGCGCCACGCTGTGTGATCAGATTACACTACTGCACTTACACTAACCTTTAGACTCTATGAATGAGACCGTTAATGGATTCCGCCAACCAACCAGGGAAAAGCTATGCATGGGCAGTGATAATGTATCCATTTCAATGACTGACAGTCTTCCATCATTGACCAATCAATGATGGAAGGCTGTACAGTTGTCAGGAGAACCACCTAAGCCCACCCAGACCGTTAGCCCAGGGCGCCCACCAGCTAATAGAGCCTCAAGTTTAATTTTGATTGACAGCTCCCTGTTAATAAAACCACCATAAGCCAGGCCCAGCCCTCTTTTCGTTTCCTGCTCCCGCTGAGACTGAGACCTCCCTGGCTGAAACTACTCAGACTGACCCAACCTACAACAGTAAGTCCAAACTGCCCTGGCCAAACCCCTAGTCCCTCTAATAAACTTAGGTCTACCCTAGTACCCCACTATGCCTGCCTGCCTGCCTGCCACACAATTACCCATGTGGCCTCGTGCCAAGCCCGGTGATGACCCCGTCACCCCGGTCAAGCACCCCCCCCCCGTAGGTCCATCTGGCCACCTCAGTCGCAGACGGACCATGTGGTCACCCACCCAGCATAAGCCCGACGGACCCGGTCACTTCTACCCCCCAGACCCGGTCATCACCCCCCCTAAGGACAGGAGGCCTATGGGGCTCTGTGCCAACCCTGGTGTGACCCCACTAACCACCCTGACCTAAGTCTGACCCAGCTACTACCAACTGAGTTCACTTGGTCTTGGGGGGTAGGTAGGTGGCTTGGTAGTACGCAGCCACCTACCTACAGCCCTGACCCAGTGACCCCACCCCACCATGGCCCAATTATATCAACCCACCTACCTGCCTGACCTAATGATCCCCACCCTGACCTAACTACCAACTTGGTAGTTGGGCCAGGGTGGGGTGTGGTCACTGGGTCAGGGTGATAGGTAGGTGGAGTGGTAGTACTACCAAGCCAAGCCACCGACCTATAACCCTGACCCAGTGACCCACACCCCACCCTGGCCCAACTAGCAATCCACCTACCTTACAGTAAAAAAAAAAAAACACAACAAAAAAACACAACAACAATAAAGTCCCCCCCCATATTTTTATTCCATATTTTAGAAGTAACAGGCAATGTATCTTTAGAATTGCAGTTAAAATAAAAATAATAAATTGCCTGTCACTTTTAAAGATAAAATAAAAATAAGGGAAGGGAAAAAAAAAACAATAATAAAGTAAACAACAGCACATACTTACCTGTCAAATTGACCCCTCCAGCTGTGGCCTTCTGCCCTGGATAGTCGGGCATTCCAATCAATTTTGATTGAAGCCCATGTCCTTCAATCTTGATAGAAGCCCTTGTCCTCATCTTGATTGAAGCCATTGTCCATCCATTCTGGCCCATTGCAAGAGGCCTCCACCTAAAAAACCTGACGCTCTAAAAAAAAAAAACAACAACAATCTAACAATCTAATGGAGCTCCTCCTACAAGGAGCTCCCCTCGGCGACTAATTTATTTTTTCCCACACTCCGCCTTTTATTCTATTTTTGAAGGACTCTGATTGGCTGAAATTTTTTGATTGACATTGATTTCAACCAATCAGAGTCTTTAAAAAATTAGCAAAGCAGGTATGGATCAATTAATAAATATCAATTAATATATTTTTTTGTTTTATGTATATTGCTTTGTGTGTGTGTGTGTGTGTGTGTATATATATATATATATATATATATATATATATATATATATATATATATATACACTGCTCAAAAAAATAAAGGGAACACTAAAATAACACATACTAGATCTGAATTAATTAAATATTCTTATGAAATACTTTGTTCTTTACATAGTTGAATGTGCTGACAACAAAATCACACAAAAATAAAAAAATGGAAATCACATTTTTCAACCCATGGAGGTCTGGATTTGGAGTCACCCCCATTATGAAAGTGGAAAAACACACTACAGGCTGATCCAACTTTGGTGTAATGTCCTTAAAACAAGTCAACATGAGGCTCAGTAGTGTGTGTGGCCTCCACGTGCCTGTATGACCTTCCTACAATGCCTGGGCATGCTCCTGATGTGGTGGCGGATGGTCTCCTGAGCGATCTCCTCCAAGACCTGAACTAAAGCCTCTGCCAACTCCTGGACAGTCTGTGGTGCAACGTGACGTTGGTGGATGGAGCGAGACATGATGTCCCAGATGTGCTCAATTGGATTCAAGTCTGGGGAACGGGCGGGCCAGTCCATAGCATCAATGCCTTTGTCTTGCAGGAACTGCTGATACACTCCAGCCACATGAGGTCTAGCATTGTCTTGCATTAGGAGGAACCCTGGGCCAACCACACTAGCATATGGTCTCACAAGGGGTCTGAGGACCTCATCTCGGTACCTATTGGCAGTCAGGCTACCTCTGGCGAGCACATGGAGGGCTGTGTGGCCCCCCAAAGAAATGCCACCCCACACCATTACTGATGCACTGCTAAACCAGTCATGCTGGATGATGTTGCAGGCAGCAGAACGTTCTCCACAGCGTCTCCAGACCCTGTCACGTCTTTCACATGTGCTCAGTGTGAACCTGCTTTCATCTGTGAAGAGCACAGGGTGCCAGTGGCAAATTTGCCAATCTTGGTGTTCTCTGGAAAATGCCAAACATACTGCACGGTGTTGGGTTGTAAGCACAACCCTCACCGGTGGATGTCGGGCCCTCATACCACCCTCATGGAGTCTGTTTCTGACCGTTTGAGCAGACACATGCACATTTGTGTCCTGCTGGAGGTCATTTTGCAGGGCTCTGGCAGTGCTCTTCTTGTTCCTCCTTGCACAAAGGCGGAGGTAGCGGTCCTGATGCTGGGTTGTTGCCCTCATATCGCCTCCTCCACATCTCCTGATGTACTGGCCTGTCTCCTGGTAGCACCTCTATGCTCTGGACACTACGCTGACAGACACCGCAAACCTTCTTGCCACAGCTCGCATTGATGTGCTATCCTGGATGAGCTGCACTACCTGAGCCACTTGTGTGAGTT